>CAXAMN010028950.1:143026-166527 GCA_963970005.1 Durusdinium trenchii | reverse complement strand
ACTGCGATCGGATCCTTGCGGTTGAGGTCCAGGGGTGCACACTGCGAAAGGATCCTTGCGGTTGAGGTCCAGGGGTGCACACTGCGATCCGGGAAGCAGATTGGCGAAGAAGATTGGCGATGAAGATTGGCGAGGAGGTTGGCGAGGAAGGAAGCAAGGAGGAAGGAAGGAGGGAAGGAAGGAGGAAGAACAACTGTGATAAAATCTAACAACCCTCACCTGGCAGGTGGGGAAAAAACGCACACAAAAAAAAGACATCGCTGTGCTTCATGGACCTTCAAAATCCAAGGCAGCCAGGCTATGCCATGCCCGATATCTTCGGTGACGGGACACGTCCAATTTGAAGCTCCCTCCGACATGAGGTTAATCGTGCAAAACACATCTTCACAAAAAACAATATTATAAGATATATATATATATACACTATACTATACACTCTACTATACTATATTAATTGATGTCCTGCATCTGCTTCCACAAAGTGCTTGCCTTGCCCCTGAGGAACAAATCTAATCTAGTCGGTCTCTAGAACAAACCATCTCGCCTCAGGTCGTCCCGAAAGGACCGGTTTCCGTCCGCGAAGGTCTTTGCGTTGCGTACACTTGCCGCGGTTTCCGTCCACATCTGTGAAGGTCCCACGTCCCGCGGTCAGGGCCTTCCATAGACCACGATGTACATGTGCGTCGCAGTCTCTCCAGGGAGGAACAGGCTGTCCGTCCTGCGCCGCGTGGACGTGGCGACAGGTCCAGACGAGGAGGACTCCCAACCAAGAAGAGGTATAATACTTCTGAGCATTGGTTTGGTTCATGGTTTGTTTTCTTTTTAAATGAAGGTCAGTAAAGTCCCGCTGCTTCCAAACTATGTAGAAGTAGCAATAGACTGAACTGCAATAGAGCGCTCATCCTGAGGATGATCGCTCGGTCACTCGGTCACCATCTGCTGTCCAGGACCCTGTGGCCTTCCAGTCTGTGAAGATCTGGACACCCAACAGGCCAGCTTCTCCCGCTCAACTTACGATTGATCATCGAGCAAATCCTTTCAGAAACTGGAGATGCCTCACAGGGTGACCACAAAGTGAGATGCCTCAGTGTGGGACCAATAGAAATTTCAGTATAGATGATCGCAGCACCCAGCAAAAAGGGACGTAGTGACTGGTAGTAAAGAGGATGCCGCTTGGGCCAAAGGACTAATTCGGAAGCCCACATTCTCTCTGAGGCCTCCTAAGGCCAAACATGCAACTTGGAAGTAGCCAAAGTACTAGCCGACACAACACTCCGCCCTAAAACAATGTTGAGTGACCTACAACTGATTTTCTGCTTATCTCCAAGAAAATCCATGGATGTCAATCATGACATACTATGACCCACCTCTAGTTTTTGTCCGCCTGACCACCTTCGATATTTGAAGGACTTGAAAAAGCAAACCCCAACCAATCTGCGGCCATTGTAACCAGCTGTATACTTTCATGAAAATATTGGATCAACCCAGGCCCTCACTGGTTCCTTCCCCAGCAAAATCCCAATGGATTATGCAAAAGCAGTCTTCAACCCCATCAAAACCAAAACAAAACTGCAGCATCCCCTTGCCCAAGCGTTTTCTCCGCCCAACCGACACCCGAAACACGACCTCCGCCAACACCGCTCCTGGCCAACTGCTTCTTTTGAATCGCGTTGTTGGCCAGGCGATGGATCGTGTGACGGGAGACCACGCAGAGCCGTGCGAAGAGGGGGTGAACGGAGAAGTGAGGCATGCAAATCTCACCTTGGGCATGAACATCGGTTGGGCGCAAATGGCATCAAAACCCAGGAATCTGACGCTTTTCCTTTCATGGGTCATACCCCACAATGGACCTATAATACAAGCCCAGCGAGGTTTTGTTCTTTTTATTGGGGGGGGTGCGTAAAACAAGGAAGTAGAGAGTGAATCTCTCTGAACAACGACCTCGGAGTGTTTTCCACATCCGTTTGGACCCTTCCGCAAAAAGAGTCCGTCCCCCGACTGACTTTCAGGTTCGTCCACGTGGGTTTTTCCGTCCCACGGACTTCGGGCTCTGGCCGCGTGGCACTCCAATTCGCTTCGGAGCTGCTCCGAGAGCAGCGTGAGGAGTTTAATGTCTTCTGCTGGGACGTTCTCCTCTTGGCCTCGGCTGGGATGCGTCAGTCGGTTCATGAGGAGTGGCTCCCATCGTAGCTCGGAGTCGCCGTCGTGGCCCAAAATGCCGAGTGGGGGTCGAACTTCAATGAGTGAGCACCTGATAAAGCCTGCTCCTTTCATTGAGAGTTCGAGAACCATTTTGACACTGACTCTGGTGTTCCTATCACCTCAGCATGTATCCCCCTGCTTTCATCTTGGCCTAATATCCTTACATGCAAAAACATCCAAACGAAACGCAGTCAGTCAGCGCACATTGCACTGGGGTGGTGGAATGATTGAGGACCGCTTTCTCTCATCAAAAGTGGTGGAATCTCATTTGCTGATCACTCGACCTAAATCATTTGCTCAAACCCCCATGCTAGGCATGTGGAAAGGATGGATTGATTGGAAAGTTCCACTTGGTGGTTGGGATACATCGCTGAACTATAAATGAATTGATTATATCCTCCTCAGAGGTTACTAGATGTTAGTAGTTATAGAGACAAGTATATCCTTACTAGGTACGTGTTTGGGCTGACGTTCACATCGTGTGACAAGTTATACCCGCCGCACCAAGTGGCTCTCCAGCACATGCTCCACGTACTTCCTTGGTTTTCCACCCAAAGTGGCCGCGTGAGAAAAAGGCCCAAGTGGCTCTCCAAACCGATGAAATTCAAGAAAAAAGTAATAACCTAGGCAAGTGCAAACTGGACATGGATGTTTGCTTTTTTAACATGATTGGTTAGGGCTCTAAATCTTGGATGCACTCACGTTGTATTGCCCTCGCAAGTTTCTCTGACGAGTCAGTGAACTTGGGCAAAATCCATGGGAAGACCGCCCATCGTCAGGCATGGACTGACCCTCTACAAAGGGTCTCCCCCGAATGCATCTGAATGCGTGTCGTATGGGTTTCAACCTCCTGTTCATGCAAGCTCTGAATGCTTTCTCTCGGTCTAATGAAGGCTAAACGGAGGGTGTGTGGAGAAAGGGGGTCAGCAAAAATTGCTTATACAAAGTTAGTGCATCAAAAATACCTTGCACGAAGTTCTGCGAAGGTTTCTGGGATTTCGTTGCAGTCAGTTCTCCTACTGGCCCACCATTCCACGATCTGTCCACGAACAGCCTTGGATTCTACGAAGGTCACGCGCCTTCCACGACGTTAGTAGAATAGGTTTTTGCAAACCCTTTCTGTGCACTACCCTTCCGTTTGCCTTTGATCTAAGCATCCTGGGCTGCCAGCCGATCTGAGACAAACAAGCGCGGATAAATCCTCAGAAGATTCACTCTCTTCTATCCTTTCAAGTGCCTTTCTAGTCTTTCCAATTCCATCCAGTCAGCAGGAGGGGTGATTTGCTTCACTAGTTCGTATCCAGGATGTCAACCCGAACCTCTTTTTGGTCACCGATCTGTTCTCCCCCAAGCCCAAGCCTTTATCTCATTCTCTCCGTGGGTCTGGATCCGTGCATTGAGGGTGATGGAGACCTTGTTCTTCCGCAAATGCCGTCGCAACTCCCAGAACCTCAGACCGGTCCGTTCCGACGTGGGGGGATGGTTGACCAGAAGCGGTTGGTTGACCACGGTCGGTGGTGGATGTTTGGTTTCGACAACAACTGGGTTGCTTGGGTTGAGAAGCTGGAGCAAATTGAAGATCTGAGCTTGAACTGGCTAGGGTTGGCAGTTTGGTTAGGTCGTAGATGGAAATATCTCGAGGTCAATCGTAGAGCCTCTCAAAGAAGCCTGCGAGACGTCTCCTAGTCTTCCCAGCTACATGGAGCTACTGGCTTTTGCGTGCTGCCACCTCGAGAAAATCTGCTCAGCCCTGGAACTGTCGTGCCCGGTTCTCGGTCATGCCTGGCGCAGTGGCGCAGTGGCACATGGAGTATCTCGGTCGGTTCGTTTGGGAAAAGGTTTAACATCCAAACATCCAACAAAGAAGCAAATTTATACAATGGTTTCAGCACTGGTTTCAGCAAGTGGGTCTCTCTGTCTCAACATCATCAACATGACCAAAAGTAAAGGTCTTGATATGTCTTGATATATTCAGAACGCTGAGTGAAGGCTGAGTGAAGTAGCGCGTTGGGGAGAGCTACAAGCGAAAGACAGTGTCCAGAGTATTCTCAATCCCTTCTGGCCGTTGGGCTGGAAGTCATGCTGGTTGAAGACCTTTTCCATCCTTTTCCCAGCTGACCATTGGGCTGCCACTCACACCAACGCACCCCAAAACCAAGTGGATCGTTCGACTCAGAGCCCTTTGCTGTCTTTCCCTGAGGACTCACAACTCGGAGGCGCGCGGGCTTCGCGCGGGAGGCGGCTTCGCCTCTCAGCTGTGCGAGTGATCCAGATATACTTCCCACCACCTCAGGGAAAGCAAAGCAGTTCGATGATCACTGGCAACTTGGATGTGATTGGAAAGTGTTGGGCCCCATAAAACGAAAGGGTCTAAGACTGGGTGGTGTTTCATGATGCAGGCCCCCCCTGCGGAGCCGTCAAACATCACCGAACATGCAACGATTGTTCTTACGTGATTATATAATCATAGACCACGTACGGCACGAGTCATACCCGCAAGCTGATTCGGCATGTAAAACGTGTGGTTCTTTGGACTCAGTCCAAGCCATACCACAGGGAAACAATCACAACGTGACACACATCTATATCAAAGAACAAAAATTTGATCAACATGTATACGATATGTCCATGTAAACACCACTGGGTTGAGTGAGATTGCTGGCGTTCATCATACAACATGTAAAAATCGTGCACCAACAGAACAGTAAAAAACAACAAACAAACAAACAATCAATCAATCAATCAATTAATAGTAAGTCAGAGTCTCAAACATTTCCAGGTGAAACAAACACAACGAATGTCAACACCTACTCGAATTGAACGATTTTTGCAATGAACGTCGAAACAAATCCGAGTCGCATAGGAGAAGCCCACCAAGGCGAAGACCACCACGCCCAAGGCAAACAAACGCTCCTCATGTCGATTTTGTGCAAATTATGCAACTATCAATTTGTGCTACTTACTTAACTGAACAATTATACCACGTACCCTACCAGGGCCCTATACCAAAGGTTTTTTAACAACTTGCATCACTCATTCTACGGAATGGTTGCTGCGTTTTGTCGCATCAATGTCGGTTTCGGCTGCCTGGAAGCGACATGACGTGACGTGAGGATTTTTGTCCGACTGGATCAGCATGTTCCGCAGTTGGGGGTCTTCAGCATTTGTGCGTGATGTTGGCTTAACAGTTTTAAAAAACACGTGGCTTCAGAGAAATAACACACAAAAACCTGAGTGCCAATGTCCCAAAAGCCTGTGCGCCCATGAAGCTTCACCGAGAACTTGTCCCGAGCCGGGGCACATGAAGATTCTGCGGCTGAATGTGCATGGAGGCGGGCGTGAATTGTGTGATGGCCCAATGAAGACTCGTGGCGTACCTCGACCAACCGTAGCGACACCGCTCGTCGTGTGCGGCCGTGGCCGGAGGGGGTACTGACCTGGTGTGACTGACCTGGTACGCTTTGGGCCGTCAAAAGCTGCAGAGCTTCTGCAAAAAGAGCAAACAACTCCAACCCTCCCTGCAACAATCATTGCAGTTGACCATGGGTCCTTCATAGACCCTGTTCCTTAACTGTCCACTTCCATGTTCCCCTAGACTCCAGGAGGCTAGAGTTAGAAGTGTTGTTTCAATGTTTTTTATATGTTAGGTGAGGGTTGGTAGATCTTATGTCAGCTGCCTTGCTCCTCCTCCGCCTCCTCTTTCTCCTTCTCCTCAACCGCAAGTGTCGGCTGGCAGTGTTCCACGCCGGACCTCAACCACAAGTGTAGGCTGGCAGTGTTCCACGCCGGACCTGAACCGCGAGCTCGGGCTGGCAGTGTTCCCCGCCGGACCTCAACCGCGAGCTCCGGCTGGCAGCGTTCCCCGCCGCGCGTGCCAGTGTTCCCCGCCGAACCTCATGACAGATAGAACGCCAGAAGAGTGTCAGAAAGAATGTCGGAAGATATGCCAGAAAGCATGTCAGAAGTGATGCCAGAAAAATGTCAGAAGATATGACGAAAATACTGTCAGAAAGAATGTCAGATGAAAGAATGTCAAAAGATATGCCAGAAATAATAATGTCAAACAATGTCAGAAGTTATACCGGAAAGAATGCCAAAATATGCCAACATGTTTTTGAAATGTCATGGTGGGGATCACTGGAAGAAAAGTAAGTTACCACATTTTACCACCCACTTTGATGATCTCTGTTGAACCCTTGATTCCAATAGATGGCGATGACAAGACCGACACATCAGTTGAGTTTCAACGTCTCGTACACGCTTGCGTATCATAGGACTGTGCCGTGACGGTGACGGACGATGTTCAAAGGCAAAGATACGGCACATGCACCAGAGACGGCACGTGATGATTGCTACGAATGAGTCAGTTATGAATGAATGAATGAATGAATGAATGAATGAGGCAAACAATGACACGTGCTCAATACATCTCAATACCCGTGATCCATGGCTTTGTCGTTGGCGGATAAAACATATTTGTTGAATGCTGTTTCAGTGTAGACCCTGGCACAAACAGAACCGAGCACATAAATATATAGTAGATTCAAAACACGGTCATAGCCAAACAACACCAAAACAACAATAAAAATTAATGAAGAAACAGGACCTTCGTCAAACCCTGCCCAAAACCTAACTCATCCATACCGTGCATACCCAGCTGCTGATATTCCCACTGCTCATCCAGCAAGTGGTGCATTTCGATCCATCCCCCAGCAGAGTCGCCAATCCAGAACCAAAAACACGCGATGACCTCGGTGAAAGCTTCTTCGGATCGAAGCGGAGCCGGAGCGGAGCCCGGAGTCGCCGTCCGGTGAAGCATGCGGACTGAAGGGGATTGGTTGAAAAGGAGTCAGAGCAGCAAATGAATGCGGGGTTTGATGAAAAGAATGATATCACATCAAAACGAATCCGAGTTTGTGGAGCTCCACTCAACAAACGCTATTTCTCGGTTTGGGAGCTTTCTGGGAGGCCCCAGTAGACGCATCATGCCACATACCCCGGCCATGTTGGATGGGAAGCATGCTATTTCCCGTGACATTTGTGTGTTCTTTGACCGCTCTCTTGGCGGAACAAATCAACTCCGTGCCAGTCGCCCAAAGTCACTGCACTATGACTGACGACTGTACCGACCTATTCCCCCACATTTCCTCGCCGGAACTCATTTCGCTCAGAATCGAACTGTTGGACAAGGGACAGTCCAGCAGTATCTAGCATCCGAAGTACGCGCTTATGATTCATGAAACACCCTGATGAAAGAATGAAACATGATCCTTCAAAAGAGTAGGAACACAGCTCTGCCAAACAGCTCTGCGATCGTACACAAAAGAGCATTCTGCAATCTGTGTCAGTTGGTTATAAGTCTCATGACGATGTTTGTGTAGCTTTGCCCCTGACCCATTCGCCCCAGTTGCATCCGGAATCAGGTTGCCGCTGAATCCTTGCCATGATACGTGGTTGACGATCATAAGCAATGCCAGCATCTTGAAAATACTCACAATGATACTGATATACCTCGCCAAACTCAACTGCCAAGGAATTGGCAAGCGGATGCAAACGGTGAATATACCTAGAACCTCGTTAGGCAATATGTTCCGCCCAACGCCCTTTAGGCATAAAATTCTGCCCATTTTTGCAAAGAACGACTAAGCTGCAGCCTCAAGGGTCAAACACGCCGAGGCACAACAATCACATGCATTCTTACATGCAGGCGGCAAAGCCAGAATTTGAATGAACAAGCTTTTGAGAAAACCAACGCGCCTGACGTCAATTCCAAGTCTAAAGTATCCCAACTACTGATTGTAGTGAGGGGGAACGGTTAAGAACGCCTAAGCGACGGGAAGAACACTTACGCAAAAATATATTAAAGCATTGAAACAATGACAAAGAACACATAGAAATACTAAGACCATACAAAAGAGAAACATCAAGCGAATTCACAATAAACAAATGTACCTCACTATGGAAGTTCCGTGAACCACTGGTGGGTGGATCCTCATCTATTTGAGCAACGCCACCAAAAAGACAAGACCGCCTAGAGGGGACAAGAACGCCTACTGTACGGGGGGGCAAGAACGCCTAAGCACGGGCAAAGCCGCCTTTACCCATAATAGGCAGAAATTTCTGCCCAAGAAGAGGTTCTAGGTATGCACCATATACAGTATACCAAAGCCAACTCATGCAAAATGCCGTCATCTGCACCTTCACCCAATGACAGCCAGATTTGTTTGTCAGCTCTTACCGAGTAATATCTAATCACCCAGTCGCATGTGTAGGATTGCGTCGGTTGCTCCTATGGATTCCACAGACCTCCGTCGAGCCTCTCCGGCGCCGAAAGCTCTTGGCCGCCCAAAAAAGGAAACAAACAAAACATAAAACGACCATACTCAGCGTGAATCCAATATTGGACAAGCAAGAACACATGATGGATTGGCACACCAATTTCGACTCCCAAATTGGAATCCCCCAAACCATTCGTCCAAAAACCGTTGAATCTACCCCAACCAAAACGCAACCCAACCCATTTGAGGCACCCAAACCCCCCACAGACCCTCCAAACCCTCCAAAACCCTCCAAAACCCTCACCCCCACGCTCGACCGTCCCAAGGGCTCCGAGTCCACCAGGTCGCTGACGCCTGACGACCCGTGCGACGTGGTCGGTGGTCGGGTCCAACCGTAGTTGCTGAACCACCATTGCTTTAATAGCCTGAATCCCGAATAAAACCAGACTGTTTCACTAAGGGTTTTACACTACAAAGCCGTCTTTGACTTCCAGGGTAACATATGAGCAGAATTGACAGTTAATTATGTAACATATTATGCATTATATTGTATTTTACTTTCTAGTTATTTCTGCAATGGACAAAGCCAATAGGAAATCCAACAGTTATGTTATGTTATGCTATGTTATGTTGGTTCATATGTTCGACCCCCATGAATCCATGGTATTTTTGTGTGTGTGTCAGACCTATATGGGAGGGAAAAGCTTACTTTTTTGAAGTAGGTCAAAGCGGGAGTCCATCCCAGCTGTGGGCTGTAGATGTTGTTTGTTGGAAGGCCGGACTCACAAACTAAGTTGAAGAACCTGAACAAAAAACTGCTTGGTTGAAGGATCATCCACAAAGTGTAGACCCAAAAAAATCACAAAATAGATATTAATATAGAACAGTAGATCCACACTAAGAATGTATTGGAAAGCGTGCCACTATCTACTTGGGGACCACTATCTTCACCCCCGAAGGTTGTCCCAAGAGTCCATCAAAAGAAGCCTATGGAAAGTGCGGACCTCTCCATTCGCCGAATAAGAAACCATGAGAACCCCCCTAATTAAACAGCACTGGCACTGGGCTTTCATCTACAATTTTTCCACCTTAAATCCAGACACACCCTGTGTCTCCGGTCTCCACTAGTCTCACCCGAATCGAAACCAGGTAGCTCTCCATGGTCTTCCGCAGCCGCAGGATGCGGATGAGCCGCACCTGGGTCGAGGCGACGGTACCGAACGAGGACAACGGACGCCTATGTACGGCTACCGGATGATTCGGATGGACGTGGAGGATTCGTTGTCATTGGATGATGGGGACTGGGATGAGGTTTCTCATGCACTTGGATTTCAAGCATTTGGATTCTCAGCCAGGAATCGACCTGCAAAAACGGCAGCAACATGTTTATGATTGCTCGGGTGGATGGATGGTGGAGGAATCCGCCTTCCGCCATCGACTTGTCTACAAATGTCTACATAGTAACGGGAAGCGAGTTCAAAGGGAAATCAACAGCCCACCCACAGGGAATCCCCTCACCTTTTCAGGTTCATCTGCGAAAGACCGGGGAACCCTCACCCGAGCTTGAAAACCGGTGGGGCTGTGCGGCTGTGCTCACCAAGTGGCCATGCGGAAGAGGCGAAGGCTGCGGAGCAGCTTCACTGAGCTGCCAGCGTTGTCGGTGGACTCCGACAAGGAGAACGCCCAGTCAGATCCCACCTGAGGGAAGTGCCACATCTGGCCGACCAAACCATCTGTTAGGTGACCAGGGGTGGCCAGGGATGGCGACGGAAACAAAGGGGGTGAAGGTCATGTGTGTGTGTTGCAAGAAGCTGCAGATGTATTGGTATCCCGGTATAAGTTTTGCTTGTGAGAATAGTGCTGGTATCTGTCCAAAACAAATTGCGCATGCCCGCGCCAAAACCAAACACCCCAAACACCCCTTGCCGTCATCACACCGTGTGCTGTCAATGGGTATGTGACGAAACATGGAGACCCACAGGCTCCAAACCAATCTAGACACACCCAGGGTCCGTAGGGATCATCCAAGCCGGTAAATAATTGAAAGGTTGTCCAGCTGTCTGATTCATCCACCATCCACTGCAACAACGTTGTCCATCCAGGTCTGACGGGCTCGACGCGTCTCTGCGTCTCGGCTAGAGGTGCTTCAGAAGTCCCTCGTTCGGCAAAAGTCCCTCTGATCCTCCAAAGGTCCAAGGTCGGTTGAGAAAAAACAAGAACTAAGAACCCAAGGCACCGCGGTCACACGGTCTGTTGGAGTCTCTCCCCCTCCCCCACGTGCGGAGTCGTGCGGGATGGTGGACCACAGGCCCCCAAATCGAAGCTCAAATCCTCTGAAAAGCTCCACCGAGGTGCCACCACCAAATCGATGATGAACCAGGTCTTCAAGTAGTGCCTGAGCGGGTCACGCTTGTTGTTTTTCAGGGAGTGGGGAGTCGACCATTGGATCGACCTTTATCTTTGGAAGCACTCAGGGCTATCCATGGTATCCGTGTATGTAAATCTTCGGTGAGCTAATTCCCGGTCATCTCGGACCCTTCGGGTAGCACCCGTCAACCCGGTTGAAAAAGAAAGGGCGAAGCAGGACCATGTGACCTGCTAATTTGGACACATGAGAGTCATCTAATAAGTCACCTACAACTTCTATAGCCATGGTGGAGATGCCAACGACAAACAGGCTTGTTCAGGTTTTTGTCAGCTGGGAGTTGCTTACTGATCCAGCAGCGGCTTAGCTATCCAGCTGAATAGTAATCTCATGTAATCTCAATCTCTCTCTCTCTCTCTCTATCTCTCAAACCCCTTCGGGCCAAATCCAAGCACCCAAACTGCCAGTGAACGGTACACGAACCTTTCACTTTATATGTTTAAACTGTGTGGCATGTACATGTCTCTCCCCCCAAATCCACCCAGGGATACCCCTGCCGATCACGGATTTCCCTTCCCCCAAAGGCTCGGTCCGAGTGGTGCGTTCGGGGCGCAGGAAGACCTTGATGGGCACCATCACGAAGATGCCCTTGTCGATATAGCCCACCTATACCGAACCCCAAACGCGCTCGCGTCCTGTTCGACGTCCCGCGAGGGGTGCGGTGTGGGAGGTGGAAAATGGCAAGTCCTGCAAAGATGGCCTTCCCTTGGCACATCCGGGGCGACCGTGTAAAACCATCGTGACTGGGTGACTGGGGAATATCCACATGATACCACATGAGGATGTAAGGAGTTCTCTGAATTCGACTGTTGTTTCAAAAAGAACATGATAGGGAATCTATTTCAGCAAGCACCGCCACATGGGCCGTGTTCAGTAGTTCTGTGGAGGAAAATTACTACATGCTACCATACTGGCAGCTCTTCTGACTCAAACAAATAAATGACAATGAGTTCAGGACTGCGGCATTCAGTTCCCAGTCGAGGGATGGAGGGGCGAGCAGAAATGAACCACAAAGACATACAAAGACTCCGGTCTGCTCCTCGCAGTCTGGTAGGGAGAATTTGAAGCGATGTGTGTGGGTCGACATGTTTGTCTTTTGGGAGGTTTCTCTACGAGACCGATGCATCCTCTTTGCAAGACCTACACAGGTGGCCGAGACCGATGGAAGCCGCGTCAAAGCTCTCCCGCTCACGAGCGTCTCGGACTGTTTACTCTCAGTCCCACCATGCAGGAGACCAGCATGTTCATGGTCCAATAGATCCTGGGATTCGAAGCTACTCAGCCGGCTTTGGGGAATGTGAGAAACAAATGCACTGATTCTTGTCAAGAATCATTCCTTAGTCACTAGTCATTTTTTGGGGAATAAAGCTGATCAGCAAGTGGTGAATGAAACTTACTGGAGACAGATAGAACTAATCACCTATAATAGGAATAACATGCATGTCGTTCGTGTACTGGAGTGTTCCCACAAGAAGCATCCTTCAATCATAGATTCTTCTAACATGCCTTCTAAGATGGTAACATGTCTGATTCTACCATCTGTAGAACCATTTTCAACATGTTCAAAAACGTAGTTCTCAACTTGTCCAAAGGGCTTAGCCGGCTGCACCGAAGACATGCGTTTTTTCGCACCTTCTTTTCACCATCGATGTACCGTTCGGCCACGGCAAGAGTGCCGGGGTCGATGTACCGGTTTCCGGTGCCGGTCGAAACCGGTCGGTGCCGGTCGACTGGTTTCTTGTCCGGATTTGTATTTGATCTGATCAACGATTCAGCATGTTGAGCAACACTCGGAATTCATTGGTGCAGATAAAGGCAAGTAAGGCATCCCCTCGTGTTCTTTCCATTCAGTTCTTCACAGAGCTGTCTGTTTATCCTCTACACACACGCTTTCCAAGAACTTGGACACACATGGCCTGCGAGTTCAGCCTCACTTGCCAGGCAGGGTTCCTGTTCCTAAGTAGTTCCCTCTTTTTGGGAATTACATCCAATCCTTATGCAGTTTAAACTTTAAACAGCAGCCGTGAGCACAAGCGAAGCGCCCAAGTGCGTTTTTCCTCAAAACATGTCTGTTTTGTATAAACCAATCAATAAGGTCTGCTTGTACATGTTAATTAGAACCTCTATCATGACATATCATGAAATACCGACCTACATAATCCTACCTGTACAAGCACAACCACTCCATATTGCTACAACGTCCACATGTGCGCCAAGCTTCAGGATGAGCCACTGCATGCTTTTGGTAAAGTCTGTCTCTGGTGGATCAAAGACTTGCATGGAGATCGTGAAGAGGTCATAGACCTGAAAGGCTTTTCACTCGCTGTGAAACAGAAGCTGGTTAGGCAGAAAAAAACTTGGACATTAGACATTGAACGTGTTGTCTTGCCTTCCAAGTTTCCATGCTCAAACACCGTCCCTCAAAATGCCCGCAGTGTCTTTGATTCACTGCACAGATTCACAGATCCAATAAATCACTAAATCACTACTGACGACATAACCGTGATGAGTCTTTTTCTCTTTAGAACCGCGTCGTGGGACGATCAAGGTAGCACCAAAGACGTCCCAGGTCATCTTCCTTGGGCTGCTGGGGAAGATCATCAAATGCCTCAGGAAGCCCAATGACTCCTGCAACGCGTGAGCGACTGAAATCCGGAGCGCGTCAAAGCATCTGTCTGCTTTTGGGTAGAAAGCGTCTGGAAGGTCCAAGAAAGCATGCAGTCGAGAGATGCCTTTGGAAGCTTTGGCCATGAGGACATCATGAGGTGAGATGAACTGATGTTAGATGATGTTAGATGATGCTAGATGAACCAGTTCAAACCTCCCACCCTGGCCGCTTGCAACGGCGAACCCTTTGGCCGCTTGCTCCTGGATCACCATGGCCCCACCGGTCACGTCGTCCGCGAAGTCGCCGCCTCAGGTTCGACCAGCGAAACGCGCCGATGTGTTTGATTGGGGAAAAAGTATTGGACGAATCGGCCATATTAATAGCGATGGCCTCCAACCTAAAAGGAATGGCCTCCAACCTAATAGCGATGGCCTCCAACCTAATAGCAATGGCCTGCAACCTAATAGTGATGGCCTCCAACCTAAGAAGGATGGCCTCCAACCTAATAGCGATGGCCTCCAACCTAATAGCGATGGCCTGCAACGTAATAGTGATGGCCTCCAACCTAAGAAGGATGGCCTCCAACCTAAGAAGGATGGCCTCCAACCTAATAGCTATGGCCTCCAACTTAAGAGCGATGGCCATGATGGCCTCCAACCTGATGTGATCTGAATATGGGACCCCATGGGAGTAGACGACATTGTCATGTCCAATGTACAGAAAAGGGCCAAGAAATCAAACAACTCCATTTCAGTACTATCATCTATTTGTATGTGCCATTGGTTGTACCCCATCATCCAAAGGAATGGGGAAAAAAACACCTGTCATAGATTGTCATATCAATATAGGTATACATGTTGGGTATATCCTGTTACCAAAGCTGGGAGCGGATGGTTCAGTTGCAGGCCGACAGGTCTTGTTGACCGAGTCTTACCTGTTTTGGACAGACCCACAGGACACCGAAGAAAAGAGAAGACCTACACCCGGTTGGGTCGGGTCAAAAGGATGTAAAAGAGGGAAGGACCTACATCCTACCAGCTCCGAAGGCCCTTTTGTAGGCCGTTTTTGGAGCCTTTTTGCCCATACATACATGTGTAAAACGTAAATGCATACATGCATGTGTAAAGCACATTTTAAGAACAAAAAAACATTGCCTTTTTTGCAGAAAACTTCACCATGGATTCCTGCTCACGTCTCAAACAAACCAGAAAGCCTTTTGAGCGAATCCACAGCCCGACAAAGTGATTTTATGCTGTCGTTTCCAGTCGGATCATCTCAACACTTAATAAATCTTAAAAGGCAGCTGGGTAAAACTACGTTGGAGCAAGGTTGAGCATCATTCGACGCCAAATCAGGACATTGATCATCCTTGATCGACGGGGCAGTGGACACATCATGACTCATGACATATCCTCTTCTAGGTAACTTGAGTAAAACATCCCTCAAACAAGTAGCCTCTTCCAGAAATCATCCTCAAACGGCGAGTTGGCTGCCTCACTTCGGCCAAAGTGGATGTGCTCCTGAAAACGGCCTGGATCAGGAGCAAAACCAGTTTGGGGCTATATCAAAATTGGCTTCACATGGGAAGCTCATCAGGCTGTCACAGGCCTGAGCAAAAATTGCAACAAAAGTGGCCGTCAACAAAACAGGAACGCCTTTGTGACATTCACATGGAGTCCCCATTGCTCCTGTTCGCGTCCCAGGGTACTATTTGAGCTGGATCTTCTATAGGTATCATGATATCATGTATGTATGTATATTAAAATTATGGTCATTCAACAGATCAGTGGCAAATTGAGCAACTGGGAATGCTTTGCCAATCTGTCCCTTGATTGTCTTGCATAACGCGCACATTGGAGCACGCACCTTGCATCCCGGATCCGTCTTCACGTCCAAGAAGCTGCTGGGTAACTTCGCCTCGCCGCTGATGCGGATGGTGGCAGAGGGGTCGCGCTCGTTTTTGGCCTCACGCGCCCAGGTGGGCAAAGGATGAAAGTCGTGGATCTGCATGTAGGAGGACCTCGGATCGACGAGATAACGAAGAAAAACACAAGGATCAAGCACGGAAGCATGGTTTTGGGATATTGCCTGGGGGACGCACCCTTTTTTGCAAGACAATCCAACCAGCCGGTTGGGCGGCGGCCCGGCCATCGGACACAGGGTCAAGACGGCCCCAACTCGTCTTCAGCCCCAGCGACGTCATGCTGCTCTCCAAATACTCGCTGCGCTGTAGCACGTGGCGCTTCCTGCATTTGTTGTCGCACGTCGTGGGCGCGGCGCTTCGGCGCTTCTGGTGTTTTGGGAGAGTGCGGCGTGTCTTCAGATGACCAGGTGATGCCTGGGGCTTCCTTACGGGGTCACCTGCCTGAAAGTCCCAATCAATCGAACCAATCCACCTAATTATAGAATCTCCATTTTGAACACCCAATTTGAAGGGCGCCTGAAAAAAAAAGAATGGACCACGCAAAAAAATAACGCCCACACAGCCATCCCGGGTCAGGTCACCCTCGGGGAAGTGGATCACCCTCCAGACGGCCAGACGGTCCCGCCTCTCTGGGCTCAAATACACGAAGCGTGCCGGAGCCGACATCGTGCCTCGGGCGTCAACATCGGGCGGCATCGAACTGAAGTGGGATGGGGCTGGGGTAAAACCGGATTTAGCTATAAGCAAACAAACAAACAGCTCATGGATCTATGGAAGATCTCTGGTGGATTCTGGTGGACTCGACCGGTGGGTGGACTCTACGGTGTATGGCTCACACAGTGTCCGGATCTCACATGGTCCCTCACACTGCGAGGGGCTGATGTATTCTTTTTCTGCACCATCCACTCTTGTCATCTCTTGCTCATCTGGGTGGCCAACATACAGAAACCATCAGAAACCCATCACACATATATAATAGAAACCGTATGAAACACCTGGATTTTCTGGCGTGGCCATGTGAAGAACTCGGTCGGGAGCCTTTGCGAATCGAAGGGATTGGATGTCGGTCACAAGGGAAGGAGTCGAAAGATCTTGGCTCGGTCTATTCGCAGCTCGACCTAGAAAGCGTTCGACCTCGGTTTCGATAGCTGTACTGTTGGGTGGCGGGTGGTCTGAAAATCACTGAGGATGCTGCAGGTGATGGATAGTTGGAGTTTGATCGTCCAATTTCAGGTCTGATTCAGAAATCATGGCCCCTCCATGTTGAGAATGGTGAATTCAGCCAAAGGTACCACCCGCCCCATCCAAGGCTCATCCATGCTGCATTCAGCGTTTCGAGACACAACTCGTCCATCTTTCCCCCAAAAAACCTATAACTTGAATTTCACCATGTCACCTGGATCTTCTTCCAAGTGGCTTTGGATCCGACTCAGCTTCAGCCGCGGCGTCGCCTTCTCCGAGTTCGGCTTTGACTCCTCGTCGTTGTTCCCCTCGCCGCCGCTGTCGCCGCGCGACGGCGACGCGCTGCCCTGGGCGGGGGTCGCGAGCTCGCGCGCTTCGCTGTCACCGGTGAGGGATGTAAAGGTGCTGAAGAGCACCGGCCGCGTGGGCGACTTGGACTTGGCTGCAGGGGACACGCAAGAGTCCTCCAGGACACGTTACGGGTCGGTGTGGCGAAGATGTTGCGAAGGATTCGGAGCGGTCAGTGAGGTTTGGACCGGACACATGTCTGGAAGAGTCATGGGGGCCTGTGGATGGGATGGCCCCTTTTGTTCGGATGACCGTAGTCCGAATACCAAACAGGTGGTGCCATCCACCTTCATAACTATTTTAGGCAGCGTACATGGTTCGATCCCTGCACTGTTGTCTGTAAATCTCAAAGGTGAGCGTGTGTGTGTGTGTGTGTGTCAACACCTGTTCCAAAGGAACGCTGCAGGGGACCAGGCAGGATACATCGTCGCCTGGTCAACGAAGCTGGCGATGTATCCGAGGATATGGAAATAGGACGCCACTTCCAAGTACCTGCATAAATTGTTTAACCTCCTTTAAAGGGCTAGTGCACTTTTGTTAAACCTTCTGTTGAGCCGACCCAGCATTTGCTGCAGTTGGTTCAAGTCAAGGTCTAATTGCGCGTAAAGGTCTACCTGCAGTACAGTGGGACTTCGTCAACAGATACTGCTCTTGCGAGCCTTTATCTAAGTGTGTCTCACCACAGAGTCCCACTGTGGGCTGTGGTGTGATCCCCAGCAAGGGGCGCAGCATATGCACATACCCTTACGGGTGAACCTCCACTGGCTTCTCGGCCTGCTCGTGGACTTCTTTGGCTACAGTGTTCTGCTCGAGATTGCTGATCCTATGCCGCAGGGCTCACTGAAACTTCTTCCAAAGAATGACATACCATGCTGCTAAGTAATCATAGGCTCTAGGACAGCTAAGTATTCATAGGTTCCGCTAAGTATTCACCTTTTGGTTCTCTTTCTCCTGCTGTTGCTCTTCGTTTTCTAGGTCTTCTTTCTTGCTAAAGGCATTTTAGCTTTTAGGTGTAACCAATGCTTTTAGTCACGGGTGCGCCGATATCAGCTTTTTGTCAAGTGCCTTCGAGCCTGAGCTGACAATACCCCCCTCACACCCCACGCACACCCCTGCACCCTTTCTTTCCTTGCCTTTTTTCGTTTGCTTGGCCTTTTTCTTTCTGGCTTGATAGGTCGGCGTTTAGGCTCGTTTAGTCAACGCACACCCGGCCCCCCCCTTGCACCTTTTCTTTTCTTTCCTTGCCTTTTTCGCTTGTCCTTGTTCTTTTCTTCAGGCTTGTTAGGTTGACAGCCAGGCTCGTTTAGTCAACGCACTCCCACATCCCCTTCCCCCCCCATTCCCCTTCCCGTGGAAAAGAGGGTGCGCCGTTCCGGCTAAAGGTGAGCGTGTGTGTGTGTGTGTCAACACCTGTTCCAAAGGAACGCTGCAGGGGACCAGGCAGGATACATCGTCGCCTGGTCAACGAAGCTGGCGATGTATCCGAGGATATGGAAATGGGACGCCACTTCCACGTACCTGCAAAAATTGTTTAACCTCCTTTAAAGGGCTAGTGCACTTTTGTTAAACCTTCTGTTGAGCCGACCCAGCATTTCCTGCAGTTGATTCAAGTATATAAAGGTCTGATTGCGTGTAAAGGTCTACCTGCAGTACAGTGGGACTTCGTCAACTGATACTGCTCTTGCGAGCCGTGATAAGAGCTTCTCACAAGAAGCATCCGATCAAAGCTTCTTCAGAGCTCATTTTCTCCTGCCCTGCAGAACATGTGGTCAAAAATCCGGTGTGCACCACAGCTACTGACCCTGACCGCCTTCTCCGCGGACGCGGTCCTTGTCCACCGTGATCTGCACCACCTCCGCCTCTTTGGAACGCTCCAGGAGCACCGGTGATCGCTGTCGCCGAGCCGTCGCCACGGCGGCTCCCGCGTCGTTCGGGTGGCCGGTCTGGCCGGCCGCCAGGGAGTCCAAAATCTGTGAGAACATCTGCATGTCCTCCCAGAACGGAGGGACGACATTGGCGCGGTGTTCTGGCATAGGAAACGCGCAGGAACTCTTATGTGGAAGAATTCTGTGCAGAACTGTGACAGCAAAAAGAAGCGTGAGTGGGTGTTTAACAGGTGGGTTTTGATTCATTTAAGGGTCCAAAGTTCGGAAAAAAGAACCTTTGCCATGCAATACGTTGAAGCCTATTCTTCCTGTTTCTTTTTCCGGAGATCCGGTCAAATACTCACCCGTCTGATGACTGAAACAGTGGGGGGATTCCATTCCCAGCCATTGTATCGGATGGTCGACCTCAAATACTAAAGATGAACATCCAGGATGTTTGACAAAACCAGGTCAAGATTTCATGATTTGAATGGTCGAACTGAAGGCGTATGGGCACATCATGTCCAACTGGTTTCCAACTGTCCAAGCAAACCTCCCCAGTCAACCGAGCGAAGCGTTCAGGAACCGAGTTTTTGCCCGCTGCCGTGTCGTTGCCTCATTGAGGCGTGCTTGTAGCTTCTGATGCCATTGAGCTCGCCAGTCTTCGAAAGCATTCCTCAAGCGTCTACTCCGGCTGTCCGTCGGCCATAAACCAAGGTTAAGACCCGCGTTCCGTTATAAATTCTACGACATCCAAATCTGGACCTTGGAAACAGATCTGGGTTGATGGAATCCCCTGCTGAGGCCAAACAAAACAAGCAACATCGTCTCCTTGTTGGAGGAGGTCTTCATTTCATCCAGCATCTGTTGCACCACATTTACAGGCAAGTGGAACGGATTACAGCAATTCCGAATCCAGCAAATGCAGAATGCATAACATGAAATCTGATGTAAATTGATGTACTGTAAATTGATGTAATATTCATTTGGACATCCCACACTCCATGTGGACAAAACCACAACCACCACCTTCCTACTGCGATATCCGGGATCATCGCCTCATCTCTCCAAACAAAGCCGTCTGGCTAAGCCCTTAGGCTCTTCACCGTCTGGCTATCCGCCCCAAACCGCCGGAGGTTCAGGGACCTCCACGTGGAGTGACGGACCAAACACGTCCCTGTAAGTGCAGGGTGAAGGGCCTGTCGTACAATAAGCCTATAAATCTTAGCTTTTCTTCCTGCCTCATCTGGATCAGTGGGGAGAAACATAGAAGAACCAGCTCTTGCAAGCCCCAGTCGCACCAGAAAATAGAACATCTCAAACAAAGGACGACACGATATTGATCAAAAATCCCACCTGACATCGATCAGCACCCATTCTTCAGCATCCTCGTGTTCATTTGAGGTGAGGTGTCACCCCAACAAAGCCGACACCGTCGTGGCACCGGGTGATGCGGTTGCGTTTCTCCGCTTTCTCGTCACGAACGTCTCCCGTCTCCATCGGTGCCGAGCTTCGGAGCTTCGCGAGAACAGGCGCACAACGCCATGAGGCTCGGGCGGCTCGGCGGCGAGGCGAAGGAGACCCGAGAAACAGGGCGCACTGAGACGTGGCGGTGCCGGGTGTTGTCAGTCCTCCTGAGCCCAGAGTCGGACGATTCATCCAGGGATCTCACCCGTTGAGCACCCGTTTGATGGTTTTCGGCTCCCGTTGTGGGATCGCAGGGATGCCCCCATGGTTCCTGGGTGCTCATCATACTAGCTTCAAACGATCCAAATGTCCCAACCTTTTAAGGAAAGTCAGGGGGCGCCAGTCAAGAACTTTTGACGGGGCCATGGAAGGTGGCTCAATGAAACAAAGACTGACAAGACCTCAAACATTCATGGGATCTGCCTCAATTACACAGTGGTCTGAGTACGTCAGCAAAGCAGCAAAACTGGTGGTTCAATTGACAAGGGTTTCATTTGGTTGCCAGAAAGCAACAGATCGTAAACCGTATAGAAATTGATGGCGAACTGATGTACGTCAGTCTCTCCACCAGGCTTCGCATGAGTTGCAAAGTGTTCACCTTCCAACATATACAAATCATTGAGTGGCAGTCAGCGGTCACTGCAAACACGTACACATACTGGAAATGATTATTTTGTTGAATCCGTCTTTTTCAGCAGTCAGCACTGCTGAGTGTCACAGCTCCCACCACACCAAAGGTTCCCACTTTTCACCACTCACCAAAGTCCCGCTTTCAGCTGCTCAGATGGTCACAGGTCCATATACCTGGCACGAAGATCGCGTCATAGATCTTATCTTCCTGTCCGTTGTATATGTTCAATCTTGACCTTTTTGAACACATCATAAAAAGAAGAACACATAGGACGAGGTTTCACAATTCAAGTGTTTTAGTTTGTTTTAATCAGCAGTCTACATTATTGAGGATGACCAGTTTGGGTCAAGCATCCGGCTCAGGGTGTGTGGCCCCACCAGGTGGCAATGGTCCTCCCTGCCCAAAAATGGATCTCACAAAGTAGGTTGAAGGCCATGGCTATTAGTTTGGAGGCCATCACTAGTAATTAGGAGGCGATGGTTGGAGGAGGCCATCGCTCCTAGGTTGGAGTCCAGCGCTACTAGGTTGGTTGCCATCGCTCCTAGGTTGGAGTCCAGCGCTACTAGGTTGGTTGCCATCGCTATTAGGTTGGAGGCCATCGCTATTAGGTTGGAGGCCATTGCTAGTAGGTTGAAGGCCATTGCTAGTAGGTTGAAGGCCATTGCTAGTAGGTTGGAGGCCATTGCTAGTAGGTTGGAGGCCATTGCGTCAGTCGTGATCACGTTGTCGAGTCAGTTCGACGGTCGGGAAAGTCTGAACTTCACGTACTTCACTAGTGGCTTACGATGGAGTTGGGAAACGGTGCCGGTCACGGAGCGTTTTATCCATTTGAAGCCGCATCACATTAGCGGTACTATGCGGTACCATGACGTACCTGTCCAAATACATCATCTTCCCAAGCCTTCTGCCAGGTTTTGCATTGCCCGGATCCTTCACAAAGGGAACTCAACCAATTTCACCAAAATGGGGGTTTGGATGACGGTAGGATCCGCAAGCCAAACACTCCGCGTAGGGCGTAGGCAAATCCAACCTACGTTCTCCCCTTAAGTCACGCAGGCAAGTCCTGTGGTCCATATTGCATCTATACTTGTTTGATGTGTCTTAGACATTTGCATTAATCCATTTGGACAACGACCACATGACTCACAGCCATTGACCCTCTTTCTTCAAGTCATAAACCGTTGACCCTCTTTCTCCAGCACTTTTAAGAGCACCTGATAAGCCGAAGCTTCGGTGAAACCAAACGAGACAGGGAGATCCATCCGGTGACAAGGTCTCATGAGTCACCTGCAACCGAAGGAGGCACGTGTTTGTGGTGTTGCTGTTCTAGTCCGCTCCTCTCCTCCTGATGATGGCCTCCAACCTAAAAAGCGAGATGTTCCCGAACGTGCCAAATGACGGAGAGATCAATCAGTTGCTTGATACCACAGTTCTATTGGTTGTCCCAAACAGAACGAACTATAATATCTCGCGACCACCCCTCACCGAGACGATACAGCAACAACTTCACGGAAGCATCTCCAAATCAAAGAAGCTTTGCCGATGATCTGAGTGCCAGAAAAGGAAATGAATTGCACATTAATTACACCAAGCTAGGTGACAATATGAGTGCAAATTATGCACTGCAAGAAATCCTGAAACTCCTGAAGCCAAAGTGCTGCAGGCTGCTTGGAAAAGTGACACCTTCCAAGCTTTGGTCAAAGCCACTGCCGAAGGTCAAGCTCCGTAGGCTGCTTGGCAAATCAACACCTTCCAAGCTCTGGTTGAATTTCTCGGCAAAGGTCAAAGTCTGCAGACTGCTTGGCCAGATGACACCTTCCAAGCTCTGGTTAAAATAGGCGCCGAAGCTCAACGTTTGCAGGCTGCTTGGTAATGTCACACCTTCCAAGCTCTGGTTAAACAGAAAGCCGAAGGTAAGAGTCTGCAGGCTGTCTGGCAGGGCGGCGGCGTTCAACTTCCGGTTAAACATGTAGCCAAAGGTCAAAGTCTGCAAACTGCTTGGCAACATGACACCTCTTAAGCTCTTGTTGAAACAGTAGCCGAAGGTCAAAGTCTGAAGGCTGCTTGCCAGGGTTACTCCATCCAAGCTTTGGTCGAAACAGTGGCCGAAGGTCAAAGTCTGAAGGTTGACTGGCCAGGTAACACCTTCCAAGCTTTGGTCGAAACAGTGACCAAAGGTCAAAGTCTCTAGGCTGTTCGGAAAGGTGACACCTTCCAAGCTCTGGTCGAAACTGTCTCCAAAGGTCAACGTGTGCAGGCTAGTTGAAAAGGTGACTCCATCCAAGCATTGGTCGAAACAGTGGCCAAAGGTCAAAGTCTCTAGGCTGTTCGGAAAGGTGACACCTTCCAAGCTTTGGTTGAAGTCCTGGCCGAAGGTCAAAGTCCGCAGGCCGCTTGGCAATGTGACATCTTTCAAGCTCTGGTTAAAACTGTCGCTGAAGCTCAAAGTTTGCAAACTGCTTGGAAAGGTGACACCTTCCAAGCATTGATTAAACTTGACGCCAAAAGTAAGTGTCTGCAGGCCACTTGGCAACTTGCCACCTTCCAACCTCTGGTTGAATTCTGAACCAA
>CAXAMN010028950.1:131277-143016 GCA_963970005.1 Durusdinium trenchii | reverse complement strand
TGGTCAAAGCAGCAGCCGAAGGTCAAGGATTGCAGGCTACTTGGCAAGGTGACATCTGCCAAACTTTTGTTGAATCTGTCGCCGAAGGTCAACGTCTGTAGGCTACTTGGCAAGGTAACACCTTCCAAGCTCTGGTTGAACCGGCTGCCAAAGGTCAAACTAAGCAGGCTGCTTGGCAAAGCAACACCTTTCAAGCTCTCGTTGAAAGAGTAGGCAAAGGTCAAAGTCTGAAGACTGCTCGGAAAGGTGACGCCTTCCAAGCTCTGGTCGAACTCGTCGTCGAAAACCAACGAGACAATCCCATCAATGGGACTTGCATCGCCTTCCAGGGCTCGCTGCAAACTCACTGCTGCCTCTCCAGCAGATACTTTCCTGGCCACGAAAGTCACCTCTTCACCAGTCACTTGTTGTAGGAGGGGCTTGGAATGGTCCAGGACATGACCGCCAGAAGTAAGCACCAGGGCTCGACCAGCGCAACTCATGCTACTCTGGGCCACAATGATTCTTGACAAATCATTCACCTTGGCTGGAATGGCACCTGCATCTCAATGTTTTGAACTAAATGGTTCCATGCATTCTTCCTGGGAGCGTTGCGAAGAAAAGAATTGCGTAGCAAACACATCTGCATCAATACATTTGGGATCATTTGGGACTTATACAGCTATTTGTACGTGTGCTACAAGTACACCTGCAGCTTGCAGGTGTGGTCTTCTAAAGCTGCTGCTACGGTGGTGATACATTTGCGACTTATATGTAGGTATGCTACAATAGGTATGCTACGAGTACACCTGCAGCTAGCATCAACTAGCAGGTATGGTTGTGAAGAGTTGCTGCTACGCTAGCATTGCTTTTCCGCTGGGATCTTGCTTGAGTGAGTTGTTTTGGTGCTGGGTCTTGCTTGGGTGAAATGCTTTGGTGCTGGAGCTTGCTTGCGTAACTCTCGCTGAGGTCTTGCTTAAGTAAAGTCATATGCAAAGTCAAGTATAACTTTCGCTGGGGTCTTGCTTAAGTAAAGTTTTACGCACAGTCAATTATAACTTTTGCAGGGGTCTTGCTAAGTCATATGAGCAGCGGACAAAATTACTTGTGTAGCCAAATGCCATTTGACATGATTATCGTTTTTGGTGGGGTCCATATTGTTCTCCAATGTTTCTCCAAACCGCTACCGGCACATAGACTAAAACACAAAATATCACAACCTTAGATTAGAGTCTTAGAGGCTTACAGTGCTTTCTGCTCAAATATGCTCAAATAAACATGCAAATGCAATAACATATTGTAACCACAAACGTCTTTGTACCCACTACAGTACGTCTTAACAAGATTATCGTTTTTGGTGGGGACCATATCGTTTTCCACAGAAATGAAGCCCTCAACATAGGTTTAGGGTCATGCCGTGACTAAATAAGTCAACCAATAATTTTGTCCGTCGCTCATATGCAAAATCAAGTATGACTTTCGCTGGGGTCTTGCTTCAGTCGGCACATATCATATGAACACTAAAGTGGACATGTTAACATAGAGTGAAGCATATTATGCTTGCTCGCGCGTGCGTGACACATGTCGGCTCTTTATCTAATCTTTCTTAGGCAGGGGCCTGGCCGGACAGGGCCGTGGCCGGAGATCGTGTGTGTTGAGTGCTCAAACGTGCAGCGAAATGCAAATTATGCCGAACCCTTTGCAGGAATCATGCGTGTTTGTTTTTTCTTCTAGCTACTGGCTTGGTAGTAGAACTCCCAAACGAAGTCAACCAATAATCAATCCTAATCGATGGTTTAACAGTTATTTAACACATCCAGGTCACAGTCGTAGCATCCTCAACTGCAACCTGAAATGACGAACCATCCATGCCGTGGATGCTCAATTTGCATCGAGACATGTTGCCTTCAGCAACCACCTCTTCTTTCGTCTTTGACGGTTGTGCTCTTTCTGCATCCTCTGCTGGGACGTCTGCACACCTTGCTTCTGCCACTGGCCTCAGTGTTTGATGTCACTGCCCCTGAAGGATGAGTTGCTGAGTAAAAGCTTAATCTGGAGCCTGGAGGGCGTATTCAACTCAGCCATCGGTTTCACATGATGCACATTGACAATCTTTTTGAGATCCGAGATCGATGTATGATTGTACACATGAACTACGAGCAACGCCATTTGCACTTTCCAATGTTTCATGTTTCCCCAAATTGACCTATCGGATGTGGATGGACGTAGTGTCGATCGAAAAACACAACATATAAAGCCATATACGCTCCACCGAGCGACATCAGCCGCTCCACCTGGCGCAGCAGCCGCTGCGCGCCCGTCACATCTTGGCAAAGCACGCTCAGCAGCGCCTCGTCGTCCGGGTCCGCTGACAAGAAGGTGGAGGCATTGACACTCGAAGCACCAGCGCCCATGGGGAGGGTTCACTTGCAAAACGCGAGGACGACCAAGTCCATCTGATCCAATGTGTTCTTGAAATGGGTTTGATTCCATTGTGGTTAAGGGTGAACATATGATCCTTGGTCATGTTGGGTCACTTTATATATATTATATGAAACCGATGACAAATAGGTCGCACAAGGTTTTTCAGCAGCTGTAAAGTGAGGGTCCATCTTTCTCCATCTGGTACTAGCAGCCTGGTCGAGTTGTCAATATGTCTTTGAGTTTCGTCAAGCTCCTCTGGGCATGAATCCATGGTGAGACATCGGGAAGCTCGACGTTTTAAAGTGGGCAGCTCGGAGTGTCACTGAGAAAAAAACCCGATGTGATTGTATTCTGTTGAAGTCAGCATGTATGTTTCAACACACGGATATACAGTTTCTCTATCCGATCAGGTTGGCTATCCGAAAGCAGTGTCAGTTCTTTCAATGCGACCGGTGCTCAAAGGCGCCTCCTTCTTTCGCAGTGGAGGCCTGGAAGGATCCGCTGGCGAAAGAAGGAAACAACCGCTGACCGACCGACGGGTTTCGCATCGTCAGGAAGGTAGAAACACTTGAAACCAATAGCATCATCAAAAAACAACGAAGAAACACACCTCCTTGACATCCATTGCATGCACCATGTTTATTCGTGTTTTAAACAGCGGCCCGTGTTTCATTTTCCTGGTCACCTCAAACCCAAAACAACTCACCAAACACAATCCGCTCCCCCCGCCATGCGATCCGGTTTCTCCCTGTCGGACCTGCCGTCGTGTCGACCGGAGTTTTCCCGGGTCGGTCTGTGTTGCAGAGCGCGGTGGTCGAGCCAGGCAATGCGGGCGAAAGTTTGGAATTTTGGTGCTTGGAGCAAGTCCCACAGATTCTCATGGTTCCCAGGTGTTGGACACGTGTGTCCCCACCCATCACATAGGGGCCATGAGGTGATTCAAAGAGCCCATGCAGTTACACTTCAACCCATCCCCATTTCGAGTCAGTTGCATTCTGCCCGGAAACGCAGACGCTCAATGAGTAGGGGCTTCTGGCAAACGATCTCCGGAATGCCAAGCCCGTGGTTGACTATGGCCGAAGGTTCCATAATGTATTGATACTGTCTGCCGAAGGTCAGCGAATGGGATCTGAGATTGCAAGCCGTAGCATTTCATTGTTCTCAGGAGTACCTCCATCTCTCACTTGCAAACTGCACAGCTTAACACAACAAATTGTTTTAGTTCGAGTGATCCCCACCCTGAAAGGCGACTTGTGCGGATTGACACGATGTTCTGACGCTTGTTCTGGCATCAAATCTGGTTTGTGCTCTGACACTTCATCTATCATAAAGGCTGGGAAGCCTTCTGGACTTTGTTCAGACAGCTAGGTTGGCCTGTGTTCTGACATTTTTTCCTGTCTGACATGTGCTGTGACATATGGACCAACTTCAATCCTGGTATGTGTCCTGGCATGTAATCCTACATTGGTTGTCCTGGCATAAAATCAGACATTCTATCTGGCAATATCTGGCATATACTCTGAGTTCTATCTGGCAAAGTTGCTGGCATTCTATCTACCACAACTGCTTGCACTTCATCCGGCATTCTACCTGGAATTCTACAGCGCCCACTGCGATCGGGAGCTGGCGGTTGAGGTCCGGCAGTGCCCACTGTGATCTGGCGCTTGCTGTTGAGGTCCGGTAGTGCCCACTGCCATCTGGCATTTGCTTTTAAAGTCCGGAAGCGCCCACTGCGATCTGGCTCTTGCTGAAAAACGTGTTTAAGTTTAGCTATTGGTCATGTTGTAGTGGTTGCATATGGCGACTTGTGTGTGTGGAACCAAGTGCGAATCGCTTGCTAAACAACGAAAACTTCTCAGCAGTCCAAACGCGCTTCGTTTTTGGCCACTCACGTCCGCAAAATTCCTGCTCGTGGTCACACGTCGGTTCCTTAGATGGCCGGTCAGTCACCGTGCTCCTTTGTAGCGACGCGAGGACTTGACAGGGATACGACGCCAGGAATGTTCAGGGGGCTTCTTGTGAGATACCTCTTCCAAGAAACATCTGGTTTTTCTTTGGATACATCCTTCAAAATCGACGTGGCGAAGTGGGTCCAAAGATCAGAGTCCGTTCGACCGAGCCTCTCGTCACAAGCTGGTAGGAAGTTTCCCTCCCCAGGCGACTGGCCAGTTGCTACACTGTTCTACCATTAAAGGAGTCTTGAACTAAGTAACAAGAAGCTACGTTAGGAACAAAGGGCATCGCTACGAACGGAGCGATCAAACGCTACAAACGGCGCACTTCGCGGCGGCGGTGTCGTGCGGAGCGAGGTCGTTTGGGAGAAAGGTGTTGCAGCTTCAAAATGAATAAATACAGTCAATCAACAGGATGGAGTATATAATATACGTACTATTATCATACACAGTACCTTTAAAAGGTACATGTTTGAGATGCATCACTGCATGGGGGGGCAGTGATAGGGAGAGTCACATCACCTGAACAGAAAAGTCACATCATCCCCAATTCACAGAATACATCAGATCAAGCGCGTCTCCATCTCTGAATCCAGAAAAGTGATGTGCAATGAGGTGCACACCACCATAATATTTAGATATACTTAGCACCTGTTGAAGTGGCACCACGAAAACACTCACAACACCTCGGTTGGGCGGCCGAACCTTGGTGAAACTCCTTGAGATCCATCAGGAAATGGCCACGTTGGTCAAAGACTTGGCGCGGACCGGCCCCTGTGGCAGGCCAAAACGAGCTGGCCAAAACGCATCGTTTCGAAGGATCATGCGGGTTCGTTTGAGCAAATGTGTGGGTCAAACATAATTGAAGTGGCAGCTGTTCTTGTTTATACATGCCACTTTTGGGCCACCATGTTTTCCCAGCTTCGCTCATAGTTTTCAGATCAAACTTTATAGATTTGGCTCTTCCACTGGGCCAAGTAGCAATTAGACTCAGTCATTCCTCACCAGGTGCCCAATTCCCCCCCCGAACCAGCCCACCAACCCGACTCCCAGCCACCGATTCGGCTGTCCGAAGCTCCCCCGGAGTTGGCGCGTCGCGTTGTGCCGATTGAAATCAAACCCATCCGATGTTTTTTGGAACACGCCCTTAGCAGCCGATCGTGATAATCTTCTTTCAGGTGATCACAGGTGAACAAAAAACAAACATGATTTGGCTGCGGATAATGGCACGACATCTAATCCTTGCTTGGTTGACCTCTCTTGTAGTCGATTCTGTTCATTTTCACAAAACAGGTCCTCCTGTTTTGACCCGCCAGTCCTTCCACTGACCGTACACGCTAAAGCGGCCGCTCCTCCTTCATCATCATCGTGGCTCCATCGAAGGAGGCCTTCAAAGACGGCACCGAAGGGAGCAAAGCGACGACGGTATGTTATTTTTTCGGAAGCACTGGCACCAGCTGGTACTAGTAGAAGACAAGCACATGCTGTTATGTTTTTGTTGAATCTGCAAAGAAAGTGGGGCTTGAAAGCACGTGAAAGCACAACGTTCATCTGCAAGTTGGTCACCTCAAAGGTTTGGAAGGAGCGCATGAGGATGCATGAGGGTAATTCGACGGTGAAAGCTTCATGTAGCATCATGTAGCGTTGTAGCAAGCAAACATAATATTGGACACCGAATCCTTGTGGAAGACAATTGTAGATGATTGAACAAAAGGCATCAGCTGTAAACAGCAAAAAAGCAAGCAAACGGACAACCTGGACACCCAAACAACACCCCAAACTCCAACTAAACCTGAGAAAACACGTGTGAGTACACGATCTGGAATGGGGACAGCGTCCCATGGATCTCTTTTTACTTGTCTCCCGATTCGAACCGAGACAAACCCACGTGGCAATCCTTGGGATTCACAGCTTTTTCCGCCAGGGAACAAAAGCAATTTGTCAATTTGTGTCATTGTTTTTGTCTGGCCCTGTTTTTTTCCTTTTTGTGGTTATCGTCCCTTGCTGTCAGTGTCTGTGTGTCAGATAGATTCCCCATGGGTTCTGTTTGCCCTTGTCTCAAGGCAAAAGAGTTTCATCCCAACACACTCAACGATTGGCTCGCACGCCGTTGTCGTTCGGATCAAAAGGTGAAGTTTGGCAGTTGTAGATCTCAGCCTATGTCGTTTTCTCCTTGACTTGTTGCCAACCCCTGGCAGGTGCTGGCACGCTAGAAGCATCCGCCAGCGAGCAAGTGGCGCAGTTCCCAGCTTGGATCGTGGATCCTGCTTCAGCGCTGTGACGAGGTTGCGGTGTGGCACGAAATTCGACGCCGAACAGCGAAGCAGCGACCGGCCGCGTCCCACGAAGACTTCCGCGTCCCGGCGGGTTGAAACCTCACACTTCTCGTTCGTCAGCAAGGATGGCTGCACTTGACCCCAGACCTGAAGTGGTGGCAGATGCATCTGGCATCTGGTTTTAGGGGTTTCTCAAAAGGCAGGGTGGAAGGGAGTAACCTGAACAGCTGAGTGTTCTTCAGAACACTCTGAAATAATCAGCTTTTAGACACAAAACTGTTCAAAATTGACTTGCCCAACATAATCCAAGAAGTGCTCTCTCCTCATAAATCAAGCATGGGTGGTTTGGTTCCATGAGCAAAACCAAACTTTAAACAGAAAAAACCTGCGACTGTGGCAAGGACATCCCGGCAAAAAATAAGAAGCAAAACACACACCCTCCAACAAAAATACAAGGTGTTTATGGATCAATCATGACCAATCACCTAAACTCACCTCATTCCTTTTGGGGTCTGGTAGTCCTGAAGAGACTGGGTGCCCGTTGGGAGCCAGGTACCCTCCAAGAAGGACCGAGAGTCGCACAAAAACAGCCGCTGAATAGGGTGACATGATCGACAAATCAATTGTGGCCAGAATCGGAGGGGAAACGATGGAATTGCTCTATGTGGGATCTCCTCACACAAGCAGAAAAAAGTACATGAAATTTCATGAAATGTATACCTCTTGTAAGTCATCTGAGTTTCTGAACCAAATGCCTCTGGTAATCCCCTAACAAAAACGAAACATCACGCAACCGCCAGCCACCGGAACGTGGTGCACCTTGGAGATGTTCTTCACGTTCACCGTGTCACGCGCACTGCCCACCTCCAAATTTCCCACCATGGGCCGTGAGCCCTGCGGAACGTGGAGACGCGCGCGATGGAGGGCCCGGTGGACTGCAAAAGCCGCAGATTGTGTGGGGTGCATTGGGCGAAAGCCAAAGAAGCCGAAGTGTGGGATGAATGAAGATATACTAGCAATGTACTCTAAGTCTGTGGGATCCTTTTTGTACTTAGCTTAGTACTAGTGGTTTAAAATTTGGGATGTGTTAGTTGTTGCTGCAACATTGTTGCTGAGTCTTTTTTTATGAAGAATCCTCAACGAAGAACCCACTCACGCAGGGCGGAACCAAAACAAAGGATAGATTCAGCACCGGATCAACTCGGAGCGGCTGGGCAGTCGGATCAGTGCTGGGCAGTCGGACGGTCTCCCCCTCCCAAATATGAAATATAGCACCTTCCAACAGGTGGTTTCTGGATACCTCTTAACCACTAAGAGGCGATGTATAGACACCTCTTGGTTTCGGTCCTGATATGCATATATACCCTAATCACATCTTATCAGACCCTATCATTCTACCGTGGCACCTTGTCGTGGCACCTTCTTCGTTAGCTCCAGCGCTAAACACAAGTCAGCCGAAAGAAACAACAGTACGCAAGGGGTCCAAAGTATTTCACCAAGCCAATCCCACCACCAAGACTACAGGACCTCCCTGAGGCTCCCACTAGCTCCGTTTTTGCGGTATTTGGGCTGGGATGCTGGGGCAGGTGGGCTTGAGTCATAATGCGCGAAACATTGGTGCATCTACTTGGTTTGGTTGATAGAAACTATAGCACGCTACTGGAACCGAGAGGTAACTTCGAGCTCTTTGTGTTGGAGGAAAACATCTTGAGCACTAAATCGACCAGCAAATCAATGTCCTGCAGTCCTGCAAACATCATCATGGACATCAACCATCAATCTCTTCTTTCGTTTGCCATCCCCAAAGGCTCCATCAAAACTGGAGCCAGTCCTCTGATCTACAATCGCTTAGAGATGCAATTCGAGAGATTGACCACCTAAGATCTCTTATAGTTCTTATACAGCTCAGAGCTATATCATCTCCACATAAAGCGACTGTAGGGTCGACGAACATCGGCGAACCTTCACCTGGAACCCGACCCCGCCTCTGCAGCACCACTGGGCGGATCCAGCAGCTCACAAACTTCGTCCTCGAGTTCAGAACGGCTACGAAAAGAACCGCCACTCAGAACCGCGAGAAGATGTCATAGGAGTCATATCATCTTAAATCAATCTGATTTTCGAATATCTTTTTTGGGGGAAGACCCTTAAACCGTTGAAATCAACGCTTTCTCAACGCAAACAATAAAAAACGCCCATCGTTACGGAAGATTGAGATCCATTTCGATCCGATCATGTTGCCTCCGGTGTTTTTGAGTCGCACGACCGCAGTGGACAACTCGACGACCTCTCCGGGTGTCCGAGGATGCCTCCGCCCCTTTGTTTTTCACGGCCGCAAGAACCATCGCCTGAAGGGCGAAGGACGTGAAGGCGGGTGGTTAGGTACCAGGATGCACCGGCTCTGAATCTTTATTGTGTGGGGCGCTGCAAACACATCACAAGTTCACACTATTTTGAGCAAGTTCATGCAAGTTCATACAATGGTTTTGCCATGTTTTGCAAGTGGATGTTGAGTGATTTTGTTGATGGACAAATTGTTCAGGAAGCTCGGAAGTCCCATCAAAGGCATGCCCATCTCACGGACTGTGATAAGAATCTTCAGGGGGGATATGACGAGCATGATGAAGAAGCAAGTTCGTATGCCCATCTCAAGTTCAGAGGCACTTTCACCAGAAGCAGGCAGCACAAGGTCAGTCGGCCACACGAAAAACCGTCGGCTTCTCCAGTCTTTCGGTCACCCCGGTGCTCGAACAGGGGGGGGCTCTTCTCGGTCCAAAGGGACTGTTTCCGTCGGAGACTGGGAAGTTGGATGGGAAAAGAACCAAGACCCGGGTTTCGTGCACCCATGTCACCAATGGTACCTATGGTATACAATTACCAGCAAAGTGGATTGTAGCTCCTAAGTTGCAAAACTCAGCACATCCATCGTTCGAAATATCCGCCACGTTTTTTTTGAACACAAGGTCACCGGCGTCCTTCCCACCGAGACATCGCTCTCTTCCCGCTACCTGGCTCTCGAGGCCCCTCATCTTTCCAGGTTTGATGTTGCAGTACACCACCACCTGGGCACTGGTAACAAGGACGCTACTAACAAAGGGCATCGCTACTAGGAACAAGAACGCTACGTTTGGGGCTCCTGGCCGTACTACGAGGAGCGATCGGACGCTACGAACGTCACCAAGGGCATCGCGACTCGATCGGAGCGATCGGACGCTACGAACGGGGCTCCTGGCCTTACTACTAGTAACAAGGAGCTATTAGGAACAAGTGCATCGCTTCTAGTAACAAGTGCCTTACTAGTAGTAACAAGAAGCTACGAACGGGGCTCCTGGCCCTAGTGACAAGGAGCTAACACCACCTGCGATCGGTCCGATGAGTCCCAACCCGCGAACCATGTGGGGAGGCAGACGAGAGGTCACGTGCGAATCAACCATGAGTGCTTTCCATGGGTGTTTCTCTCAAACCCGGAACCATCTGGACCATGTAAGGACTCGCCCTGGTTTCGGGCCTCGAAGCCCTGTCCTCCGGGCCCATGTGGAAGAACACCCAGTATATATATGTACCCCATGGAAAACTAACATGGACCCTGAAGACCACTGGTTTGTAGAGGAAAACATTCTTTCCGGGTCCCATTTCCAGGGTCCATGTCAGTTTTCGGGAGTGTATATCGACATAATATTGAGTCGCCGACTTCCCACAAGATCAGCAAGGACCTATATAATACAAACTATCAGGTGAGACTCCAACAACAAACGATGCTTGGATGTCCCAAACAGCAAGCTAGATCGAGTGCGGACCTGTTCTATTCAAACAAACAAATTGCATCATCCCTCTCGCCTCCTTTTCCCCAAAACGAGAACGACGACATTGCGGCACCGCCCCGCCACCAGATCTCCGGTCCGACATGACGGCATCAGTCGGCTCTGCACCTGTCGGTTTTTGAGTTCCTCTTCCTTGTAGTGTTTCACCAGAGAGGACACCACCTGCCAAGCCCAGTGTCCACCCCTTGCGCAGTGGTCTAGCTCTAGCCGTTGATCGGCAGGGCAACTACTCTGATTTCACTACCCTGAGTGCCAGAATCTTCAAGTCCCCCAAGTCCGCAGCCGTTCGAACGAACTTTTGATCCCCATCCATGCTGTTTCTTTCGAAAAAAAACGGTTGCCATATATCTCCCAGATTTCGTTCTGCGCGCACAAAAAATGCTGACCGGTTTGATCCGTTTATTTCGTAGTCATTGAAGCCTGTCCCACACAAAGGGCCCGACTGGGATCCACAGCTGGGCCGAGAAATCCACAACTGCACCGAAACGAAAAGAAGGTATCGAGCACCGTGGCGGCCAACGACAAGAAGGTGAAAACGAAAGCCAGTGGAGCGCTGTAGCCGTGCTTTATGTTATATTCTGCAGGCGCTAGCGGGCCAATCATTTGGGAGAGGTACAGGGAGGTATCCGTTCTTGCCCATTCTTGCAAGGAAATCGACCTAGGGTCACCCACGGTCCACACTGTGGGAGCCCCTCGAGTTCAAAGGTTAACTTGTGCAATCCATCTTATATCGTCCTGTTTTTCCCCACCTGTCAGGTGAGGGTTGTTCGATTTTATGTCAGCCCCATCTCCTTCCTTCCCCTTCGTCTCCTCCTCGTCCTCCTCCGGATCTCAACCACGACCTTCCATGCCCAGTGTTCCCTGCCTGCCGGACCTCAACCACGACCATCCTCGCCCAGTGTTCCCTGCCGGACCTTAACCACGACCATCCACGCCCAGTGTTCCCCGCCGGACCTCAACCACAGCACACAACCACAACCACAATTACAAACACATAACCACAAACACAACCACAAACACAACAACAATCACACAACTACAAACACACAATCACAAACACATAATCACAAACACACAATCACAAACACAATTACAAACACATATATATATATAACCACAAACACACAACCACAAACACAACAACTACAAACACAATCAGAAACACACAATCACAAAAAAAAACAACTACAAAAACAACCAGAAACACACAGTCACAAACACAAAACCACAAGCACAAAACCACACAACCGCAAACACACATAACCACAAACACACAACCACAAACAC
>CAXAMN010028950.1:97028-128933 GCA_963970005.1 Durusdinium trenchii | reverse complement strand
TTAGGGGGGCCCCTAGAATAATGTCTAGAGATTTGAGGCTTTAAATCTTTATTCCTTTTCTTTGCCTTTAGATTTGCTTTACTTACCATTGAAATTGCAGGTCTTTGGATTTAGATTTCCATTGAAATCTAAAAAGTTAGTTCTATTTCCATTGATTCATTCCCTTTTAGAATTCTAATTAAAATTCCAGATGTCTTCAAAGTCAGGTTTCTTGATTCCTTGTATTTTAATATTGCCAGAGTAGCTCCAGAGGTAGCTAGCTAAGGATTCCTTATTTATTTATCAACTGATTGTTTTTCTAGCATATGATTCTAGAGGCCCCAATTGTTGAGGGGGAGGGGGGGGGTTGATTAATCAAGAGTCAACATTATCGTGTAAGGAACGGCTAGCACGGCACACTGGCGAGGATAGCGGTCCGCTCAATTTAGTATGCAGGCATGCTTCCAGCTTCTAAACATCCTCTGCGCCAAGGTCAGACCTCCAAATAATAGGTCGGCACCTCAAGCAACACATGCTCATGCTCCGCAGCCTACAGGGGTGGCGCTAGGAATGTTTACGAGAGCTGCCCTCCTGAGTGCACGCAGGGGGGCGCGGCTTGAGCGCGTGCAGCTGCACACGCAACCATAAGCGCTGCAAGCCAGCCAGGGCTCCAGTAAATGCAACTGTTTTGCACAAGCGGGGTGGGCAAACGTACCCACGAGTAAAGCCGAAAAGAAACTCGAGAGAAAGAGAGAGAGACATAAAGTTTGAAACACAAATGGATAACTGCACCCTTGCATCTTCCAAACCTCCCACATGACATGGAAACAAACGAAAACACTTCGCAAACCTTTGGGGTGAATCCTCATGATTCAATGCGGCATCTATCATGCTAAGTTTCGCTAGATTGCGGTCGCGTTGTTCGTTCTCTATAATCAGCCTCCGACATCGGGCCGCGCTTCTGCTGCATCCGGCCAGAATCATTGCATGGCCCATCATGTTTTCCCTCTTCTGTTTCTTTCTCCTGATCTTTAAAAAGCCTATTTTCTTGTTGTCCTTTTCGATTGTTGTTGGTGACTCTCATTAGTTTGTTGCGGTCGTTGTTGTTGGTGGTGGTGGCGTCGATGTGGGGGGCCGGCAAACTTGATGACTCGGTCGAACCCAGTTGAGCCTGGTCACAGTGAACCAGGCGAACCTGGACTGTATGCAAGTGCACTGTAGGGTCCCGGTACAGAGTGAACTTGTCTGAAGCCAGATGGCCTACACGTGTATTAAATTAAAATGAAGGAAGCAATGTACACCATGTACTATCAAGGGAACATTTTGTTCGACGTCCCTTAACAACAACCAACTGCAGAGTGATTCGATCTTTGTTGTCCAAGCAGTGTGGTCACACTATCGGCGGCTGTATATATGCATCAACATGCCTCTCTATACATGCATCTTCATTGGGCAAAAAGACTGTGCAATTGCTTTTGGAGAAGAGGAACGTGTACTCTAGATAAATCCGTGCGCTTGAAAACAAAGGTCCTGCCATGAAGCACACAAGAAGGCCCTGCCTGTCACCTGCGCCGGAGCCTGCGCTTCCAGCTCAACTTCCGGGTCTCCCGTTTCATTTTGATACGGATCCGGTCTAGCACTCTGCGGCTTGCAGTTCTTGAGCTCACTCTCTGTCATATATCCTGCTAACATGTCCCACCACAGATCCATAAGCTTCGTAACTGTAGGCTAGTGGACGGGGATAGATGTGTATATTGGACGGGTACAGACGTGTATTTGACGGGAATTTCCGGGTAGAACAAACTTGCCACGCGGCGCTTTTCTTCAACAAAATGAAGCCCTGCCGGTTTGACAAGCTCTAAATCTCTTGAGGGAGCAGCGGACCGGCAAAGGTATCTCAATAATCCTGACCTAGCTGCTGTTCTCATTTGTCACCGTATGACAGGCTTTGGAAGTGGGAAAATGCCACCCAATACAGCAAAAATGACTACAGTGGGAAAATGCACTTGAAAAGACGTTTGTGTTTTTTCCTGAAAGACGTGCAGTGCACAGGAATTTCTGAATGCACAATTGTTTTTATCGTTTGAGGCTGCAGGTATGCGCTCGCTAGATCTTCGAAGTCCATTTCGACCGCACAGGCTCGCACAAACTATGGTTGGAGCAGGCGCTTTCCTCAACTGCCATGCGCATGGCACCGGACTTGGCGGTCACTTTTCGGCGGCGTAAGGCTCAGGTGGGCTTTTCGTGGCAGGTGTAGCTGTCCAATCCAGCTTCACTTCGCAAGTTGCGCGGCAGGCGTAGCACTTTGTGGGTGCACAAAATCTTGTGGCGGGCGTGGCATGTCAAAGCAGGCGCAGCAATTTGTGAACCTCGCTGAGCAAATTTCACGGCAGGTGCAGCACTTTGTACAATTCAACCAGTACATTCGTCGTGGCAGGCACATGACTTTGTAAACCTCAAAGTGCAGATTTTGTGGCAGGCGCAGAAACAATCAACGTGCAGATTTCATGGCAGGGGCAGCAATCCTTGAACCTCAAGCGCAAATATTTTGTGGCACACGTATGTGAGCCCTTTCATATGTGCGCTCTCACTGGCTCTCCCTTGCGTGCTCTCACATATGTGCTCTTATGTGTGCTCTTTGATGTGTGCTCTTTCATACCTGCGCTCTCATGTGTTTGCTCACAGCTCACATGTGTGTGCGTGCGTGCGTGTGTGTGTGTGTTGTGTGTGTGTTTGTGTGTGTGTCCACCCCTGGAAAAAGGGTTCTCAACCAACTTCGGCAGGGGGATCAGGGACGTTTGGCTTGGCCTGATCCAACGAAGCTCCAGCCATTCGTCAGGTTTCTCGAGGGACGCCTTGAGAACGTACCTGCTTCGAACACATTGACACCAATGGTCCACCCTGCCGCTTTTCGTTGTTTTCATGGTCCTTCTTCATGCTACCTTCCCCCAAACAACGGGTTTTTCCACTGCACTTTTCAGCCGAACGTGATTTGCAGCCAGCCGCCAACTGCAGACTTGCACCTGAGGAAACATTTTTAAACAATACTGTTTTGGCCGACTCATGCGCCTTGCCGTTCCCTCACCTTTTTCCCAACGTGGTAACTGCGTCACTGAATACAAGTGTCAGAGTGTGTTTCGCTCAGCCGTCCCACTCGGGTGCTGAGTGTGATCCCCGTCACAGGGGCGCTGTTTTTTGCATCGGAATTCAACAACCCCAACGTACCACTTTTCACTGGACCTTCACCGGAAGTCACGGCCACCCCCATAGAATCAACTGATGCATTGGCCGCCGGGCCCAAAAACGGCATTGCTTCGACAGCCGCCGGGCTATAAAACGGTGCTCACCCCCCATGAGGCAGGTTCCCCAAACCCCCCCCCCGCTGTGTTCTACTCCCTACCTATTTAGGGCAACATAGGGAAATAGTACTCGACACACTTGTGTGTCGGTGCCTTTCCCTGTGTTGTTCCTGTTCTAGTCTTTCCTACCCGGGCGGTCTAAGACTAAAGTCCCGCTCCCTAACTAGTGCACCTAATTCACTTCGTCTAAGTATTCAGTAATTCTAGAGTGCTAGGTAGTCAAACACACACACGTACACACACATGGACATACACCCCCTCCCTGCCCCCCGCTTTCCTTCTTGCGTTTTTTGTCGTTTGTTGGGCTTTCTCTCAGGCTTTTTAGGTTGTTCTTGAGGCTCGTTTCCCTACCCCAGTCAAGGGCTAAGTATTCATTTTCATTTTTTCTACGCCTATCTTTCTCTCTTGCCCTCTTAGCGCTGCTCTTTCTGTGTTTCTTTCCTTTTGTTTCTAAGGCTTTTTAGGTATCTATTCAGGCTTTCCACGCACGCGCCGCCAAGCGGCACCGTGTCTGTGCCACCGTTCTTTGAAAAAGCGCCGAAGCCGGCGATTTGTGTGTGTCCACCCCTGGAAAAAGGGTTCTCAACCAACTTCGGCAGGGGGATCAGGGACGTTTGGCTTGGCCTGATCCAACGAAGCTCCAGCCATTCGTCAGGATATTCTCGAGGGACGCCTTGAGAACGTACCTGCTTCGAACACATTGACACCAATGGTCCACCCTGCCGCTTTTCGTTGTTTTCATGGTCCTTCTTCATGCTACCTTCCCCCAAACAACGGGTTTTTCCACTGCACTTTTCAGCCGAACGTGATTTGCAGCCAGCCGCCAACTGCAGACTTGCACCTGAGGAAACATTTTTAAACAATACTGTTTTGGCCGACTCATGCGCCTTGCCGTTCCCTCACCTTTTTCCCAACGTGGTAACTGAGTCACTGAATACAAGTGTCAGAGTGTGAGGGTTCTCACTGATGTGGTCTGTTATGTGTGTTCTCATGCACGTCTCTCATATGTATGCTCACTCATTCCTGCGCTCTCATATGTCTTCTTTCAGAATGTGCTCTCATCTGTGTGCACTCATGTGGGCGCTCTCATCGTGTGGTCTTATGTGTTTGCTCACATGCGTGTGCTCTTGTGTGTGCAATCTCATGTTCGCTGTGCTTGCTTATGTATGCTCTCACGTGTGTGAGTACCGTGATATGGGCGCTCAGTCATGCTTGTGCTCTCAGTGTGCTCTCAGTTTCTCCTGCGCTTCATCCGTCTCAAGTGTTTGCTCACACATGTGCAATCTCGTATGTGTGTTCTCATGCAAGGTGTTCCCATGTGTGTGCTCACAACTGTGGCTTCTCTCACATATATATATAGTTCTATCGTATGTATGTTATGTATGTTATGTTATGTTATGTTATGTTATGTAATGTAATGTAATGTAATGTATGTATGTATGGATGAATGAATGCATGTATGTATGTATGGATGGATGGATGGATGGATGGATGGATGTTTGTGTGCGCTCTTTGATGCGTGCTCTTTCATGTGCACACTCATCTATGTGTGCTCTCAAGTTCTCATTTGGGTACTATACATATATATATAGGTTTGCTCAAAAATGTGTGCGGTGCCACTCTCATGTGCACTCCACTATGTGCCCTCTAAAGGCCAAAATCATAGCAGCTATACTGCTATACTGCGGAAAAGTGGGTGTTGAATGGTTTTGCAATGCTTTGCTTGGAAGCCTGTTCATGTCCATCCTCAATCCTGATCTCGTCGAGGAGGGAAAGAATGTAAAGAAAGATTACTCTCCCTGCAACATTCACAGAAGTGGACAAGCCCCAGTTTGTAGAGGAAAATCGTCTTCCAAGGGGCCAGAACGTCCATGCAACCATGAGGATGTTGGAGGGGGAAGCCCAACGCATCGAGTTTTGTTGTCGTCGCTCTGTCCGGAGCTGCAAGGGATGGCGATGTCCGGACAAGAAGCACATTCACTGGATAAGGTCAACCGGGCTCAAGGTGGTCACCTGGGTTCGGAGATTTTCTATTCCAAAGTTCGGTCACAATGAACTTTGCTCCATCCCAAATTGGTTGGGAAAGGAAACAGAGTCTTAGAGGGAAGACGAACTGGCAAAAGCTCCATTGACCAAAGTTCTTGAAAGCGTTAAACACAGGCACTCCTACCTTCACCAACCTTGTTGCCAACGAGGGAATACCCGCAAGATCCCACAAGTATGATCATCCTCAAGTAGATAGAAAATGAGACATTTCAGCTACAGATTTAGAGAGTAGTCACAAGATCAGTCCGACTTGCCATTAAATCAACTGCAAAGAAACATGAAGTTTAGCCATGTGTTAGCCATGTGTTCTTCCCAAAGACCAGGGAAGAGCACATCTTCCCTGGTGCTTTCTTCGCCCGAACCCGCTAGCACAAGCCCTACCAGCTAGAGCAGTTGCTGAGTCTTTCACGCCCAAAATCCCCACACCACAGTGTCTAACTCACATCCTCACACCGACTCGCTCCGGTCGACGCTCCCGACGCTCCGGTCTCCGCCCGGTCTCGACCGACCGGCAACGCCGGGCAGGGGACCAAAGGACGAAAGGACGATGAACGGTAGGAACAAGTGCATCGCTACTAGTAACAAGTGCCTTACTAGTAGTAACAAGAAGCTATAAAAAACATATGACGAGTTTATTGTAGTATATTATAGTAGGGTATGCAGTGCACTGGCACGGCAGTTTTTTACGTGGTTTATATGTGGCGGGGGCAGTGATCCGTGCAGGTTTTGGGGGGGTGGTTGCTGCCGGTTTGGAGCATGGTTTCTTCCGGTTTAGTTTGGAAGTCGAGCAATCTGGAGGAATGGTGGGTTGTGAAGGATTGTGTAGATAAACCATGTGGATTGAGGATGCCAGTGGAGGTAACCACTGCTTCAAGAAGCAAACAAACCTGCACTGAAACTAAAGACAGGTTGACTCATACACGCTGGGTGACAAATTCGTGACAAATTACAGATTTTGGTGTCCACATCAGTCATTTTGAAAATCAGGAATTTTGATGTTCCACAAAGCAGAACCTCATTGTAAACACGTGAACGAGGAAACCCGGCCTTCAGCAGGTACAGCGAATCGGCATCCACGACTCGACTGCATTCCTTGGATGATTTGAAAGGCATGGTTCAAAAAGTAAATCTACAGTATGACCCAAACACTCCATGATACTCCATGTATATATTATGGTATATCCATAAATACCTATATATACTTTTGATGGTTTGAGGGGTCAAGGTAGCTACTCCATACATGGAAAGTTTGGGTATGCTTACGGGGGCACCCCAGTCCCCAGTCCAACCACCTGACATGGACCCTAAAGACAGCAACTTGCCGAGGTCCATGATCTTCCCCACATGCGCTGTGGGTTGCTTCGTTGGCCTGCAATGAGGTGTACTTCGGGATATGTTGCGTCTTTAGCCAAGACAAACATCCCCCACGCACCGTCTTCGCGCCTTCAAAACGATGCCACCTCGTGCAAAAACTATGAAATTTACCTGTTGGAGATGGTGGATCGGTTTAAAGAAAAGAGTTCCACCATGTTCCGAGCCATGGCATACCTCGCGTGGATCGATTGCAGTTGACCTTTTCCTCCCCAAAAAACGGTTGGGAATGGTCCCATTCACTCTGCCAATATTCTTGGGAAACAAATAAGTCGGTTGGTATTTCGATCATCCCAAGAGGTGTGAATTGGACAACTTTAAGTATTTGTACTATAGCGTATGATATCATATATATAGCATCCCAACTTATACGTATAAGATCGTATAAGTTTTTTTTCATGTTCGACTTCCACCTGAGCCACTCCTCGAACGCACGCCCCGCGCCGCTCCCCGAGCACCGCCTCCGCCGCTTCGCCGAGCTTCGACGATCCGGCCACAGCGAAGGTCGATCTTCGCCAGCGCGGCCTGCCGCGGCGGAAACGGCGCCAAAGGAAGGGCCGAGGTTCATCTGTGGTCTTTCCAGAAAAGACCAAGGCACGGCAAGGAAGTTTGAAACATGTTTTTGATATTATATGTTATGCTAATTTTGGTTTGGAGACACTCTCTCACTGAGAAATGTCACAGCACACACACATGACACATGAACACACGAACACACACTTAGATAATGGGTTTGCAGTTACATCTGTTCCACGCGGAAAGGAATGGCTCAACGGCAAGGTGAAGCGTCCAAGCACTTGAAGATGTTTGAAAAAAGGAGGTTCTCTCATCTGCGGAAGACTGCGGTGGTCAGCTGCAAAAACGCGGCATAAAAAGGTTTACGGGAGGTATCATGCAAACCACCATGAAAGCAACAAGGGAAAGTGGAACGGCGTGGTCAACAGTTGAAAAGGCAGGTACAGGTGGATGATCAGTCCACCCTTCCCTCGTCACACCGTAGCTTCGTTGCGTACGGTGGGTTTTACGAGCCGTACGCCCCTGCACTTAATAAAACTCTTTGGGACAGAGTGCGACACACACACAGCGCGCCGATATCGGCGCTCGAAAGATTACGAACACCTAAAAAGCCTTAGAAAGAAAGGAAAAGAAAAGACAGAAAGAGAAACGCAAAGGGCAAAAGGGAAAGATAGGTGTAGTTACGAGGCCCACTAGTTACAAAACCTTCTAGTTACTGACTTCCTAGCACTCTAGTTACTGAATGCTTAGCCCTTGACTTGAGGGAACGGTAAGAAGTGCTGGGTCCGATCAACAGACAAGAATTAGTTACTGACTACTTAGCAGTTGTTAATTAGGTGCACTAGAAAGCGAGCGGGACATTAGTCAAAAACCGCCCGGGTAGATAGGACTAGGACAGGAGAAACAGAAGGAAAGGCACCGACACGCAAGTGTGTCGAGTACCATTTCCTTCTGTTACCCTAGATAGCGGGTGGGATAAAAGTCTGAATTCGCGTGCAAGGTGGGGGGGGTGCGGAACATGTGAGAGTGCACGGAAAAGTTGGAAAAGTTCGACCGCAAGTGGACATGGATGTCAGTTGAAACTTGAAAGGCTGTGGAACGAATCTCCGTGGACCCGGCGGTGTGGTGTCTCTGTGGCTCGGCAGCATATGAGTCTGGAAATTCATGGGTGAAACGTGTGATTCCAGAACCATAATCCAAAGCGTGCAGAAACCGCAAAATCAGTAAGGTGGCAATCCGGAATGGTCTCAGCGACCCAGTGACGGGGATCACACTCTGCACCCAGTGGGACAACAGAGCGGCACACACTTAGATAATGGGTTTGCAGTTACATCTGTTCCACGCGGAAAGGAATGGCTCAACGGCAAGGTGAAGCGTCCAAGCACTTGAAGATGTTTGAAAAAAGGAGGTTCTATCATCTGCGGAAGACTGCGGTGGTCAGCTGCAAAAACGCGGCAGAAAAAGGTTTACGGGAGGTATCATGCAAACCACCATGAAAGCAACAAGGGAAAGTGGAACGGCGTGGTCAACAGTTGAAAAGGCAGGTACAGGTGGATGATCAGTCCACCCTTCCCTCGTCATACCGTAGCTTCGTTGCGTACGGTGGGTATGTATGACGAGCCGTACGCCCCTGCACTTATATAATAAAACTCTTTGGGACAGAGTGTGACACACACACACATACGGCAGTGTTTTCTTCCAACAAAAACCATAATCTGAAAAAAATCTGAAAGAACTGAGGAGAAAACCTTTTTTTGGGGGAGGTGTCGAGGGTGTCACACCGTCCACCTTTGATGTTCCACGCGATGGAACACTTCATCGTGGTTTCGCTTCCAAAGCTCGTTTTGTGCCGTCTACAAACCATCTCGGTGAAACACCCACCCTTGGGATTCTGCATCTCAAGTCTAGACTGGAAACCCCAGAATTTGTTTCCGACACAAGTGTATCGAAGCCCAAAAAAGATAGCGACACAACATCGAGTGATCATGCTGATCTGGTCATCCATGTTCTACAATTGAAAATCTGGAAACGACTGGTACATTTTCTATTGGATCCTGTTTTCCCATGATCTACAAACTCCGATATTCCAAATCAAGCTTGTGAACACTCCAGATATTCTTTGGTGGCGCTCCTTTTGCGGCGCTCATTCGGGGCTCTACATAGTTTTGCGGGACATTTTGGAGATCCTTGATCCCAATGGCTTCATTTTCTTGGGGGGAACCAGGAACCGGGGAAGTAAATCACCTACCTGTGGACGCCTGGGGCTTTGGGCATTTTCTCAGGCTGATCTCGGCATCTCGGAATCCGGCTGGTCCAAGGCTTTGACGTGGATGTCACCAAACATCGTTTCCCCAAAGGGGATGGTTCCCACTGCTTTGAACAAAGCGGCCACACTGTTCCAAAAGGGGACGTGCCGTTCGATCGTCCGCAAGAGTGTCTGTGTCCAAAAACGAGATATGTTCCTTTAAGAACTAAATAAGGACATTCCGAACTCAGGTCCCCTATAGTCTGGCCATTCTTGTCTTTGACTCCCACGGTGTGGGTAGGATCGGACAGAATCCCGTTCGATGGGAAGGACCTGATCTGCCACATCTTTTTGGAGTCTCCATTGTACTGAGCGAAGTTGAACGAGTACGAATCACCCTGGTGGTTCATCAGTGCTCGTGAACTCACCAAAGGATCCAAAAGCATCCATAGTACTATCCATAGTGCCACCTCAGTCCATGAAATGTCAAGTATGATGGACAGTCACACTGAAGCCTCTGCAACTGATTTCACGTAAGTTACTTGTCAGCATGATGCCCTCTAAGCTCTGACTGAAGCGGTCGCCCAATGCCAAAGACTTCAGATCGCCAGGCAGCGTGACCCCAGCCAAGCTCTGATCAAAACTTGAGCCAAGGATCAATGTCTGCAAAGTACTAGGCAAAAGGACATCTTCCAAAGACTGATTGAAATCACCGCCAAAGCGCAAGGTGTTCAGATTGCTGGGCAGCATGACACCTTGCAGACTTTGGTTGAAGTTATCACCAAAGATCAAGTGCAGCAGGCTGTTGGGCAACGTGACAGCCGATAAACTTTGGTTAAAACCAAAGCCAAATTCCAACGTTTTCAAACTGCTTGGCAAGATGACACCTTCTAAGCTCTGATCAAAACTGAAGCCAAAGGTCAACGTCTCAAGGCTACCTGGCAGTTCGACACCTTTCAAGCTCTGGTTGAACAAAAACCCGAGTGTCAAAGTGCGCAGCCTGTGTGGCAGCATGACCCCAGCTAATCTCTGGTTGAAGTCTGTGCCAAGGGTCAATGTTTCCAGGTTGCTTGGTAAGGCGACATCTTCCAAGCTCTGGTCAAAATGACTGCCGAAGGTCAAGGTTTGAAGGTTGCCTGGGAACCTGACCCCAAGCAAGCCTTGATTGAAAGCATTCCCAAGTATCAAAGTCTGCAGACCGCTTGGCAGGGTGACACCTGCCAAGCTCTGGTTGAAGGACCTGCCGAAGGTCAACGTCTGCAACTGGCTCGGGAGCGCAATGCCTGCCAGTGTCTGATCGAATCGATCCCCAAATGCGAGGCTTTGGAGGGCGAATGGCAAGGTGAGGTCTTCCAAGTGCTCATTAAAGTCATCACCAAGAATCAAACTTTGCAGCCGGGACAAAGTAGCAGGTTGTGGGCAGCAGTTGCAGGTCAACGACGTTAGATTGGCTGGTAGAGCAACACCAGCCCAGCTTTGCTTGAAACTGGCGCCCAAGGTCAAAGATTGCAAACTGCTTGGCAGCTGAACACCATCAAAACTCTGGTTGAACTCAGCGCCAAAGGTCAAGGTTTCTAGGCTGCTGGGCAAAACAACTCCTTCCAAACTCTGGTCGAACCTCTGATTGAAGGTTAATATTTCTAGGCTCTTGGGCCAGGTGACGCCTTGTAAGCTTTGGTTGAAATTAGTGCCAAAGCTCAACCTCTTGAGGTTCTTTGGCCAAAGAACACCTGCTATGCTCTGATCAAAGCCAAAACCAAAGACTATCACTTCAAGGGAGCTGGGAAACTCAACACCAATCAGCTTCTGGTTGAATTCTCCTCCGAAGGTCAAACGTCGCAAGCTGCCTGGCAGCAAGACACCTGCTAAGCTCTGGTTAAATTCCAGGCCAAAGGTCAATGTCTCTAGACTGTTTGGCCATGCAACACCTGCCAATGTCTCATCGAATTTAGTGCCAAAGGTCAAATGTTGCAAAGAGTTTGGAAGTCTGACCTTGGCCAATCTCTGGTTAAAGGCATGTCCCAAGGTCAACTCGTGCAAGTCAGGTAGGACCACGTCCTCCAAGCACTGATCAGCTAAGAGAAAGGTCAAGCTCTTCAGGTGTTTCGGCCAGTCCCTGACATTGCCCAAGCGTTGGTAGAAGTCATAGCCAATGGTGAGTGCTTCAATTGCATTGATAGCATTCACATCTGATAGCTTCAAAGTCTGTGCCGATACTTCTGCCAGTGCTCTTTGTAGACTCAACGCAGCCTCACCTGCACCTATCTGACGAGTGACATAGGTGATTTCGGCACTGGAGACTTGTTCCATGAGCGGTTTCGATTCGTCAAGGACCTTAGGCCAGAAGAATAGAGAATTGTGATTGGCCTTGTGTATAGAAGAGAACTCCCGCTATCTATGTTTTTCATCGTATGTTTTTCGAGGGATTTTCCTTGCGGCCACGATCACGATCCCCAGATCCCCAGGTATATTGACCGTCGTCTACCCAGTCAGGTCTACCAAGTCAAAATTAGAAGTGGAAAATAGCCAAACTTGGACCTCCAACCTACTAGCGATGGCCTCTACTAGCGATGGCCTCCAACCTACTAGCGATGGCCTCCACCCTAGTAGCGATGGCCTCCACCCTTGTAGCGATGGCCTCCACCCCTCCACCCTAACTTGGACCGGATGACCATGAAATCCTCTACAGGCAGACTGCACGGCTTACAAACAGGTGGTGAGGAGAACTCCGCTTTCATGTGAATGAGTCAGAGGGGACAAAAACAACCCTTGTAGGTGCACTCCATTCTGCTGGTTGTAGATTTAGGCTCATGGATGCTCATGGTCATTCCAACTCACTTTGATCATGTCCTCCATGGGAAAAAATACCGCACTGAAGCACCATGCGCCAAGCGGGCTCGGATCTGGCGACCATCCATCCGTCAGAAATGGCCAAGCGGCTTTCCCACCAGAGGTCAGCATCACTGCAGCACCTGGAGATCTTCCAATCGCGTGGGACACATCCGCCACCTGTGAAGCAGCCACCCGGAATGGGATGTGCTTGAAGCCCTTTTTGGAAGGATCATGAAGGATCCACATTGACCCACATTGCATTATTTGTTGTTACATCACAAAAAATAGCGAGCATTGCGGCACAGTCGACATGGGTTCTCCACGACTCTCCCGTTCCTCCATGACGGCAGCTACAGCACCGGAACCCGGCCGGCCGGCCGTTTGGCTACGAGATGCCACAAGGAGGACATGGGGGAACGGGCTCCAGAAATGAATGGAGGCAGCAAGCCAGGCCGTTTTGGTTGCGAGTTCGCCCTGACTTCCCTCCACTCTGACCTCCCATCCGACCTCACTACCATCACCTCACCTCCTTCCCCGTCCTTTTCCCCCATTTCATCCAGGCCACCGTGGTGGCGTCATTCACCTCGAGATGAAAGGTGGAGCCCTCCAGTCCGTGGAGGCTCAACCTCCGCACGCGCCGCTGAGGGCCCTCGCACTCGCGCTCGCACCTAGGCGACGACAGCGGACGGCGGTGGCGGCAGTCCGAGTCGGGTGGGTGGCGGTTCCTGCGGCCGGCAGGGTGGATCCAAGAGTCTTGAAATGGGGTCCCCAAGCCGTTGGAACTGATGGTTCTTTGTTTTCACATGTTGTTGAAACTTGAATTGTAGCTAAAAAAAACACATCCAGACTGTGATAGTGATCAAGAGCAAGCTTCTCCCACGAATCCAACGAAATCAACCATCCCATCCCACCATATCCCATATCCATCCACTTCTCATCCACCGTGCTTTTCTCGCGCCGTCCCCAATGCCGGAACCCGGTCTCGTTCCCCCTCTGACCGCGGCACAGGTCCGATCGGTCTCGCGCCGTCGGTCCAAGCACTGGTCGTGCGGAAGCGCCCGTGCCCATGGCGAAGCGGTGGAGCGAAGCAGCTGACCAGGGTCATGTATAAATCGATAGGAAAGAATCAATGGTGTGCGGGCCAAGACGAAGCAAAGGTGCTGGGTATTCTTACCGGACCGAACAAAAAGAAGAGGCTATGGACTCGAGAGATTGTTCAAAGTGCATCCAAAGTACACTTTACTCTGGATTGCTACAAAGATCTACTTTGTCTGATGTCCCGTCGCAATGATGTGCGAAGCAACCTCCCACCAAACATAGAAAATTGTTCTGTCTGGTTTTGAAGTGCCTGCGACGTATGTGAATCAATATGTGAACATGATACTTGTTGGACATGAGGCACCAGCGTTGGGTTTTCCTCAATGTTTCTCAATGTTATCCCCACATTGATCATGTGGAAATGGGTTGGCCAACAACCAAGAAAACTAGTGGAGTGCAAATTCTGCTATCCATTGCAAGTTGTGCGTCTAAAAGAGAAAACAACAAATCATTCAGTGGAGTTTGGATTTTGGTTTGATCCTGGAGCTCACGCGTGGCGCGGATGGAATTAGGTTCCATATGGTTCCGTCCGAAAGTGGTTTCGTCCATTCGTCCTTTAACCTTCCGGGGTGTGGTGTTCTGAAATCCGGTCGTGCCACAGTGGGTTCCTTACGTGCGCACGGCTCAACAAAAATAGAAACTGGCGCCACATGTGTTCCAGCCCCGAACGCCGTATCTGAGGCATCCCGAAAGTACTTGTTGACCTAATGGAGGGAGTCCATACTGTTGATCAACCGTAGGAGTCACAAATGAGTTCTTCCGTGTCCATCCGTCTGTCCACGGGTTCACGGTCGTGGTGATTCTTGTTTTCCTCTCGGAACATGTGGCATCCACCTGCATCCACATGCTAAAATGAGAACAACTCCCCAGAAACATTCATTTGCTTCCACATTCCCTAGATAGATCGAATTCCCATCATGGAGGAATCATTGTCTGACCTCAGGTCACGTCCCCAGTTGTGGGTCAAACTAAGGAACGATCCCAAAACGCCTTCGTAAAGGAAGAGTATGGAACAATCAACTCAACGCTGTGGGTTCCGGGGGTATTTTTGAACAACCTTTTGCACCCGGTCACCGTGCTCACTCCGAAACACGAACATCCCACTCCTCCCTCGCTCCATCCCTCTCCGATCCCCACTCCTCCTTGTCATCCGTGCCCGCAGCAGCTGCAGGCGCCTCCAATGAGGTCGAGAGGTCGTTGTTTTCTTTTTGTTGATGGAATCCTACACCATACGTACAACGTACCATGGTCATGATATTTCCTCCTACCGGTGGTTGTTCTAGACCACGGCGGGGATGTTTGTACCGGTGGTTGGTTGTGTCCGCCGTGACGCTTTCGTCGCCCCAACAGCCATGACGCTTTCGTCTTTTGACATCAATCAAGGCCATGAGATTGATAGCGAAACACACCAGGAATCAACACATGTCAATTGTGTATCAAGTTGTGAGTCATAACGAGTTCCTTCTGCCCAAAAAAAAAACTCCTCGGCACCAAAATCAGATGTGAAACGCCCAGGAGGCAGGTGGCATGACCTTGTTGAATGCCCCAAGTCATCAGCAAACAGTGCATTGCAGGGGAACTGAATCAAAGACTTCACATCAGTCATTGGGCATTGTGAGGCCGCCAAAAACTTCAAGATGAACATGGATAAACAGAAGTCACATCCGTCCAGCAAGAAGTCTTCTGAAACGTGCTCTCCTTTTTTCTGACACATTGATTCATGGCCGATTGAATCAGCAGTCTCTCTGCCCGGGTGTATGCAACTTGTGGCAAAGCTCGAGGATTGCCAAAGTTGCTAGGTATGGCAATGTGTCGTTATAGATTGCTGATAAAACCAAGGACAGTTTTACAAAGAGAATCTTGAAGGTCAGGGGCCTAAAATTGGAAGTGTTGCCGTGAGTTTTGGAATGGTTTAGGAAGGAGAAACAACACGCTCATCACGCAAGCACGTTTTGTGTTTGGGTGTGTGCCACTCCCTGTTCCCCAAGTGCCAATTTTATGTATTGTTCCAACATTTTTGTGATGCCCAAACCAGCTGAGCAGCTAGTGTAGATCTAATGAAAGGATTGTTGTTTTGCAAACGAAGCAAGATAAGCACGTCTGCATCAGTTTGGCTTTTTTGCAAGGACATGCAGCCTTTCTTCCAACATCCCCGCACCGCAACAGAGCTGCAGCCAGTATAAACAGGCAACAAACATCTAAGCTGGCTTTGGTCCCGAGGTGTTTTCGTCTCCGTCGCAGTCCCCATCCTTGGCTGCAGGCGTCGTCTTGTCCGGCGCCGCCTTCTGGGCTTTGGCCTACGAGGACCGTGGACCGTGGAGTGTGATGGACAGCTGGACACAAACAAAGAAACAAATTGGTAGATAGACACATAAGTAAATAGTTAGCGGGGATAGGGTTACTTTTGTGTGTAACATAAACAGAATAAATTAAGCAAATAAACATACAACACCTCAAGATTAAAACCATACTTTCGCATCTGACCTAGTCATTGATTGCAAAAAAACACATTCCCACTAGCACTGTTATTACAGTAAGACAATCCCCTCATTGTTTTATGAGGTCACGCTGCTTGACAAGGATCCAGCACCTATGCCACCTGCCGTAATAAAGCCAGGCCATGACTAGTGTACTAACTACAGTCAGAGTCAGTAAGGGTGCTAGTCATGGCTGCGGCTTATGCCTTCAATTGTTGGCAAGGCTGCAAGATTGATCATGCTCGCTTTGATGTGAACGTGTTGATTGCATGATACACAGAACACAACGAAAAGGTGCACGCTTGTCAAGGGATACATCCAATGGACAGCATCCTGGCACACTGGACCTGATAGTGTTGTGCACGTGTCGAACTTAACACCTCAGGTATGAATGAGTAGTGCTTCACTTATTGAGGATATGCCACCGCATGCCATGTCTAGCCAGGACCTCTGAGCGTAGGTGGACTGTGCCGGCCACCGTCTGCCTGTGTCCAAGCTTGTCTCCTACTGTGTCTGGAAGGTTGTCATGGCCAGAGACCTGTAATACAGGTGCATTGCGAACGGCGGCCTGGGCACCAACATGAATTCCGAGAAGTTACGCAGGTGCCCAGGCGGGGGGGGTAGACGCTTGCCTACAACAACAGCCACGTATAGCGGATCGGATCATCTCAGCTGTGCGAAAAACCTTTTTCGCATCCTCAGGGTCACCAGCAATTACAATCCCAAGAGTGGGATGCCATCGTAATCCACAGTAGTGGACTAGAAAGGAAACGGGCCACGAGAACATTCCTAGGTTCCAGAAGGCTCCAACCACGGAACCGGCAAAGCAATAACAAAAATGATAACAACAACAACCACAACAACCACAACAACCACAACCACAGCAACCACGGCCACAAAAAACGACAACGACAACAACCACAACGACCAAGGGACATAAAGTCACTACTACTACTACTACTACTACTACTACTACTACTACTCCTGCTGCTGCTGCTGCTACTACTACTACTACTACTTCTACGGGCTTCGGCGGGTGCGGGTGCTCTTGGCCTCGCCTTGCTGGGCGAGCTTTGGGACGTGACGCCACCGCCCTGGCGAGCGACGACACGAAGAAAAACGGACAAGGGGTCAACGTCTGGCGAACGGGGTGGGGAACCATGTGGGAAGCACCTTGTGTCTAGAAATGAACCTTATGAACATGTGGGTTCCTATCTTCTGCCAGGATACATCTTCCGCTACCTAGGGCCTAGGGGGAATTCCAAGTTGGCCCAAATGGTCCTACATGTCTGGGGATTTGCTCAGCCTCTGTGATTGATCACCTCTGTGATGCGCTCGAATGAAGGACCAAACACACAGATATAAACACACGATCAAGGACTATACTGGTATTATATAAGTAGTCGCCAAGCGTGACTTCCTAGCGAGTCAAACACAAACCATTGTATGTATATTATATATATAGTATATAATAATATTATATATATTTACGTACTTATGTATGTATAGACCACTCTATATCTCCATTCTATATCCCCTCTGTATAGAAAACCTATTTCTGATTTAGAAAGAATCCATTGCACATGTCTTAGAACCAGAAGGCTGTAGGACCATGCGGAACCAGGGACCAAAGGCTCTGCCGTTGACCGCTGTCAAAGTCCAGAGGGTTGGAGTGTTTCTGCTGGTCATGTTGAGATGAAGAGATATGTTATTGTTATTGTCATACACTAAATGATGTGTATATGATTAGGTTTATTCATACCACTTAAAAACCTTTATTAGTCCTTTTTTAAGGCAGTCCTATGATGATGATATCGTTGTTCTTTCTTCATTATCGTTTTATAGTGGGCTGAGCATTGCTTCTGGCAAAGTGGACATGCAAAGGTTACTTTCCTAGATCTGTATTCTCAAGATGGTGCTCAAACATGAGTAACACGCTGCTTTTTTGTTGGGGGTTTGAACCATCCGGCGCCGATGCCCAATTATTAGGTTTTTTTGGAGAAGGGTCTTGCAGATAACATCCTCAAAAAGCAGAGAGGTGACAGAATCGCGATCCTGAGGTTCGGGGGAAATCGGCACTGACAGGTTCATTTACATTCTTCATATAATATAGATACCACTACAATAGACTATATAGATACCCTAACCCGTTTTGACTTCCGGACACGCAGGATGGGGTGACAACTGGCACAACTCTATTCAGTTTCCATCTACTCAGCTGTGTGCGAGCATGGGATCTGTTCCATCTACTCTGCCACCAGGGTAAATGTTTCCAACCTCCTCCTTCTGTCCACTTGCGGGTTTTCGCCGGTACAAATCCAACGCAAACGAAACTCTGTTCTTTGTCTAAATCTATATCGCTCGACCATGCACTTTCCAAAAAATCAATTTCAAGGATTAAATATATCTAAAATGATTCCAAACTGCCATCTCAGCCACTTCTGATTCTTCAAACCTCCAGATTCCGATTTCAAGACATCCCATCTCAGCCCCATCTCTCCCACGTCTGCCTTCTCCCAGGAGTAGGTCGTATGACCCGGTGGGCACTGTGAAGCACTGGCCGCCCAGATCGTGGAGAAGCCCTGGCGCCGCGGATGGAATGGCGGAAGCCTTGTTGGCGGATCTGATGTATTTGTTTGTCCAAACACGGTTGAATTTGCCGTTGGGTGGTCTAATAATTGGATCCATCTATGATCCAAAAAAAAGCTCGCAATTCCATGGTGAGGGCTTCCGAGAGAAATCTTGTCAAAAAGAGGACTCAATGTGAGCTGGAGATGTTTTTCCTCTGTCCTAAACCATTAGATCTTTCCTCGAAGCAGGATGAATCTGCGGGGTACTACGCCCAAACTAGCAGTTTGTTGGAGTATTTCTCTGGAATTTTTAGGGCACAACCCTGGACCCTGCAGGCCCCGGGTTACCAGCGTGCTGAGCATCGAGTCACTCGATACAGCTCCGATGCGGGCCCTCATTCCCGATCAACATATCTACGATTATATACGTATGTGCTGTTGCTCCATGATGGTTTAGAGCTCTTGTTGACCCCAGATGTTCCGGGAGATCTAAAAGTTATTACGCCAGCATAGACCCCCTTTCTGGAAAAACATCGGAATATCTCCGAATTCATCCGAATTATCAGTCCGTGTCGTACCGTTGGAACAGGCGTCTCCATCGGTCACTCTGGACACCGAGACCTAGAACCGAGACGCGACAGACTGGGCGTGGGACATCCGGGCTAGACCGGGCTTGGCGTTGTTTTTGTGTTTTTTTCAGGTTCATGGCGGTATGGGTTTTCATCCGTAATAGATCGTAATAGCGTGTTTTCTTTTGGTTTTCAGGTTCCAGGGTGGGTCTTAGACCCCCTCCGATGGTCCGAGTCGGTCCGTTTGGCCGGCGACTCGGGACGCGTCACCCCACCGGACCGAACGGACCGAACGGGAGCAGGACGCCGTCGCCCAAGCAGCTGTGCTCACACGCGGGTGGATGAACATGCCACGAGTTGGGGTGACTCAAACTTCATGGAGTTTCCAAAAGACTCAGAATGGAGGGGTTCCAAAAAAGAAAGAAATTGCCACCTGCAATTATAACACATGCAGTTCATAGATGTCATCCCCATGTGGGTCTACCAGTTTGTTATATGTTGTTTCTTCTGGTCGGTCATCACCGGCAGCTCCTCACCTTGTTCCCACTCTCGGTACGGGTCCACGAATAGGTGGTGTGCCCCGGAGGCACGACATCTCCTGGTGCCACGAATAGGTGGTGCAACCGCTTGCAGTTGCGTTCAACGGGAAACAGGATTTTTGGAACCTGGCCCCAGGAAGTGGATTTAAACAAAAAAACAAAAAGCAAAAACATTCACCCTAGTAAGCAAAACAAACACCGCCTGGGCAACACTTCAAGGGCTTGTATGGGCTTGAGGGCAACAACCTCCCGAGCAACATCAACAGCGACCACATCGAGGGCTGTTCTCATAGGTTGGAAAGTTGAAATGAAGGCTTGCGACCACCGGGTCTGAGGTCTGGCAATCCATTGTTCAAATTGTTCTTTTTTGCCCACTCTGCTCCGAATCCGATTTAATTTCACCACCTGTCAACGTCGGGGTTGCACAATGACAGTGGTTTCAAGCCAGACAAACAGCCTTCATTTGACACTTGGTGACTTAATGGATTGATCTTCTCATTCCTAACGCTTCCCTTTCTCTTCGCAGCGCTTCCCGCTTCCCTTACCGCCCGTCGTCCGAAGCTTCGGTCGTCCTGTTGGGGACCAAATGCCACCAAAGCCTGCGACGATCAGTGAGACCCAGTGATTCCTCAACTAACTATAATATACTTTACCAGGGAATCCAAATGTGCATGTTTTTTGTTCAAACATGTTCGCACAAAAAATCCGCGCATCCGGCCTTTTTTGTCAAATGGGCAAAATTTTCTGGAATTCCTCCGAATATTGAGTTTGATTGGGCTTTATCAATATAATTGTGTGGTTTTTTGTCGATAAAATGTTGATAAAGTTTGGGTTTCATATGGGTGCGCTTTTGTACGGTATTGTTATTTTGTCCATACGGCTAAATACGCTAATTCGTTAATTAAAATGTCCATACGATCAATTCTGTCCAAATACGGCCTTCGCACAAAAAAAAAGTGTTCATACGCCTTTCCAGGTATTACTATATTACCCAGTATAGCCTAGGATACCTAGGGCCTATATAGGCTATACCAGGAAGGAATGACTATCAGGGCCTTTTGGTCGACTATACCGGTGACTCTTTGTATAGGCTCATAGGCGCGTAGATGCGCGTAGAAAAAAAAGCTGAAAAAAGGCTGAACAGTGCCATTACTTCAAACAACTACCCTCTGCAAATCCAATTGCTTCGCCAATGCTCAAAAAATAAATGTCTTTGACTTCCGTCGAAAACAACGTAAAAAAAAGAAAACGCGGACGCCTTGTGGCCCCGGCGTCTTCGACTTCGACGCGGGTGCCTGGTGAAGCGAATGGGAAGCTGGGGGTCTTCCAGCGTCCAAGGGACTCTTGGAGATACTCCTGCACGATTGTGGAAGCCAGGAAGTGAAAAGTGTCGGTCCATGCTCTGCAACTCCATCAATATATAGGTGGAAGGTGGGTACTCGTCCCGGAACCGCGGCTTCACCGACCATCTCTCCATCCCTGTTTGAACCGACCATCGCATCCGGGTTGCCGAGCCTCGTCGGCCCGGCGAAGCGGGCGAAGCGCGGGTCGTCCGGTGGGGTGGTCGTACCAACTGGCAAGGGGAAAGTCTCTAGTTCGGTTCGTCGAAGGAGACTCTGCATCCAAAACATGTGGCAATGGCAAACATATTAAGGGCTTACAAAGTAAACATGACCTTGAATCTCTAGTCTTTGCTGGGTTCTGTTGACCCTATTTCCTTGGACCATTGTTGATGGTCGCATTGCCCCGTCCGGTGCCGCGCGGGTCTGCCTTGCTGGAGGAAGACTTGTTGGTTCCTGCAGCTGCGCCCAGAGTCGTGCTTGGCTGCATGCTATAAGCCTCAGCGCCCGCGAGCTCGCAGCGCTGCGCCGCAGTCGTGACGGTTCCGTGCGGACCACGTGATCTCCGTCCATCGATGCAGCGCCGTCTTCGACGACCCCCTGAGACGCAGCTGCAATGATCCAAACCAGTCTAGGTCAACAATGTCTTGTACGGATCACAAACTGTTGCAAACATTTAGACCCACAACCAAAGTGGTGACAGTAGATGGACAGTCCTGCACTCGACACCTGTTACACCTGTTCGAAATGACATACCAATCTATCACTACACCACCATGCAGGACGAGGAAGTTGCTTTTTATCATGTTTGATCTCTTGCATCATCCTCCAGAACTCCCCGAAAACTGTATCATCCTCCGGTCCGGTGGTTTTTCTCCCCCCAAACCCACCAATCCTCCCTCCGCTCCCACCCTCCGATCTCGATCCGATTCTCGGATCAGGTGCTAAGAGATGCCAACGGTACTCCTGTGTCTGGGTGGACCCATACACTTGGGCAAAGGCACCTGAGGGGGGCACAGATGCCACGACGCTCCCGAAGGCGGGAAGGCTGGCCGGCAGTGCGGCAGTTCTGATTCACCGGAAGAAAACCAGCGATGCAACATGGCATGGTTTGGTGGTTTGGCTCGGACATGGTTTGAGTGGTGGTTTTGGCAAGGTTTAACATTTACAAGCCGAGTGAAGTCTCAGCATGTTCAAGGTGATAAACACGTGGCTTTTGACCCCCCAAGATGCGGTTTCCAAGTGGATGATCTGCTGCAGAATCCTAAGTCCCTTATATAAATAATAGACCAGTCAAACAACTGCAGCAATTCATTCGAATGGATAGCAGCCACCACATTGTTCAAGGAATGTAACTTCTGGCTCCTTCTTAAGTCTAATTAACATGTCATCACATCCATCCTCTACTACTTTAGAAGCACCAAACGGTCGGAATTCACCTCCGGTGAGAGCGCTTCTTACCTCGTAGCCTTCGCGCCTTGGATTCACCGAAAGAGCGATTCTCGAAAAATGGGGACCTGTGGATGGTTCTAATATGGTTCCGGAAAAAAGGGTTCAATTCATATGCTGCAATATGGTCTCAATTGGTTGTGACTCTTTTTCAAGAGTCTCGAAAAAAATGTGCCAGCTGCCATCGAATTGTTACAGAATGTACAGAATCGCCGCAGAGATTTCACTGGTTCGCTAAAGAATCCAAGCTCTGAAGATATACAGTAATATAAAATAAGGAGCGGTAAAAAACATAATGTTCTTCTTCAACTAGAAAAAACGGCCTTGTCGTTTTACAGTGTTGTGAGTTTGCCACATACTTTATGATTCTATGACGAATATATGCAGATTAACGGTGCTGGGGATATCACTTTTGAGGTGGACCTTGTCCTTCTTCAGAGTTTTGTGGACCAACTGCCTGCTCTCTGCCTAAGGGCCTTGACCGCATGGTGACAAATCATTGCTGGACGATCGTCCAAGCGCACCTGCCTGCATCCACTGCGGCTGCGCCAGCAGCGCCAGCGTCTCCCTTGGGTGCGTCAGCCTAGTGACTGGGCGAAGCTTTCGATCCATGTGAGAAGGGATGGATCTAGAGTCATCTTCAAGTAGATAGAAGATGTGAAACATCCGAAAAAGAATGGACACGTGGTATAAACTGGTCATGTGTTCGGATTGAGACATATCATATCTACTCCGATCCAGGGTGGTTACAAGTAGAATGAGACTCCTCATGGACTTGCTTGCAGTTATCCTACCGAGCGTCCACAACTTTGACTGGAATCGGACCCAAAGCGTGGAATCGGTTGCAGCTTTTGGCAGATCCATCCGATCCATCCATCTCATCATCCAATATGTCACGCTCCATCACAACAAAACAGGTAACTGGTGAGCTGACTATGGCACATCAATGAAATATTCATTGCAATTGCAATTGATATTGATGATCACTGCTAACTGATAGAAACATATAGAAACCATGGTTGATCAGGGTTACCAACCAATGTTGCCGAAGCTACTCAGCCTAGACTTTTTGTCCTCTCTCTTATGTCCTCTTGCAGGAGCAAAGACTGACATGACGCACTTCTGAAACTCAAAAAACATCACTACAATCGTATCAAAACCTGTCGAATTGTCCAGAAAATAATGAATTGCCCTATTCACACACACATTGTCATGGCTGACATCCAAAACACCTCTAGCAGTACACTAGGCTCTTGGGTGTTCTGATGTCTTTCCATATATTTCCTCATCCAATGTCAGACAGACTCACCCTTGCTCTTCACCCTTGCTCTTCAATCGCTAAGTAGACGAGTTCCAAGAGTTCCCCGTCTGTTCCACTCCAAGACGATCCGGACCGCTCACCACGCGAGCGAGAGAAGCAACCCAATTCCGCTGGTCGGTCCGGCCGTGGCACACCGCGATGAGACCCCGCACCTTGCGCTTCTTCCCTTCCTTCCCTTCACCTTTCTCCTCCTAGGCACTGGAGACACGGGTCGTCTCCACCGATGCCAAACGGTAGCTAGTAGTAACAGGTGCCTTACTAGTAGTAACAAGAAGCTACTAGGAACAAGTGCCTTACTACTAGTAACAATAAGAATTTAATTAGAATTAGGGGGGGGTGGCATAGTCTGAGTCTGCCCTATGTGGTACACACCGAAAACACGCACTCGCCTTTGGTGCCACCGGCGCCGAGTACCTGCGCTGCGACAGCGCGCGGTAGGCTAAAATGGATGCGTTGTCGCAGGATCCAAGCACCCAAAATGGACCAAAAGGACCCTGTCTGGGCTCCTGAGCTGCGACAGTGACCTACATCCCTGACCTACATCCGCATCCTGAAAACCTGCCAGGTATGTGCCTCACACAGAAATCCAACAGCTGGGCAGCCGCCCCAAACAGCTCGGGGGGGTAGCTGGTCGACCACGAGCGAAGCCCGAGCAGCTCGTGGCGGATCCACAAGGAGATGTTCGATTGTTTCATAGTTCTTCTCAGCATCTGGTGCTGTTTCGGATATTTGGATGTATTTGGTGGTTTCTATAGAAACTGGTGAGGTCTTTTCCAAAACAATGGATGCAACTCGAAGGTTGCCTCCACCAGCCCCTCCAGGACGGTGTGGACGGTGTGGACTCCCTCACCCGGTGGAACAGCGGCCATCGTCCTTGGGTCTTCACCATTTGGAAGTGTTCTTGTTGGTCCCACGAGCCAGTTCAAAGCTCAAAGGGAGATTCAACTTGAGTCACTAGGAAGTTTTCCTCACACCGGCAGACATGTTCTGAAACCACTTTCATGACAATGATCCGCGGATCTAGATCACTAGATCCGAGTGGTTCACTTCCGAACTCTTGGCCTGTATGACTTCTTTGATTCTTTGGCAAAAAAGAAACTGATGAACTCACTTCCGACTTCTTCCAGTGGATCACATGCTTTCAGAACAAGGATGGATGCGCACGAAGGTAGCACTGCCCTGGACTTCGCGTCGTCGGCCAAGGACTGCAGCGCAGGCTTCCAGGCCTTGGCCTACGTTCGAGTCATCAGGGGGGTTGCTACGTTGTGGCGCCGTTGCGTGCGTTGTGGGGGACTTATTAGGGAAGTTCAAGCAATGAACACATGGTCTTCACTTCCAGCAATTTCCTATGTTCTTCCGGGTTGAGTTCAAGGATATATATATATATATATTATGTGATATATTCACTGTTTATTGGTTTCTGGTGTTGTCCTTGTGAGTTGTCATTGCTGCTCCAACTGTGGTTTGCCATTATTGGCCATGTGTTTGACATTGATTCTCTTTGCCGTTGGTGTTGCCTGGAGGCACATCTTCGAAGCTGTCGCTGCTGTCACTAATTAAATGGGTTACACTGTTACACTCCCTGGAAATAACCTGCAAGTGAAAAATGCCCCCTTGGAAAATAACTTTCCTCTACAAACAAACACGGGGTTTTCCACTTCCATGTTAGTTCCAGGGAGAGTATCATTGCTGTTGCATCCATCGTGCGACAGTTGTCACAGCGGAGTTGCCTCCATCGGCAGTGATAGACGAGAACGGTGGGGTCAAACAGCAAATAGAGGTCATCAACGAAGACTCTCCCGAAATCACACAGGTGGGGTGAAACTTGATCAAACGCCCAGGGCCCCGGCTGTGCAAATCCTGACCCCCCCCAAGTCACCCTACAAAGATCCTGTCAACCCGGAAATGTCTAAGGAGTAAGGATTCTAAGGAAATGCAGCAGTCTATTCAGCAGGGTATATATTCGCAGCCTGGGACTCGAGGGTGCGGTGAATATTGGTCAAGAGTCCTTGTTGTTTTGATCATCTCCCCGGTCTTTTCAATCAGATTTTCAAAAAAACATGTCCTGCTTCTATACAAAGCTTAGCGCGTGCCCACCCGTGCTTTTGGGATGCTTAGACCCGCGGTGCTCAAAAGCCAGGACGGGAAACAAAGGACGAGGCATGGACGTGCGAAGGGTCAAGCATCTACGTGCACCGACCAACGCGGCGAATCGCCCCCGGATGCGGAGCATCGCCGGGGTATACGATTCTTGGTGTGTTGCAGAAACGTGTCGCCCAAGAGATCCTCGTCTCTGTCGCTCTGTAAGAAAAACACTCTGCTCCGACAAGGTCATTGCTTCCCCACCATGATGGGTGAGGAACCCACTGGCGCAGCTCCAACGCGAACATTGAAAGGCCCGCTACAAAGTTCGCGCAAGCTGCTTGGCAAGACGATGCCACCAAGGTTGTCAAGGTCAAAGGCATGACCAACGGTCAAAGTCTGAAGACTGTTTGGCAAGGTGACACCTTCCAAGCTCTGGTTAAAGTCATTGCCGAAGGTCAAAGTCTGAAGACTTCTTGGCAAGACGACACCTTCTAAGCTCTGGTTGAACTCCAAGCCGAAGGTCAAACACTGTAGGCTGCTTGGCAAGGTAACACCTTTCAAGCTCCGATTGAAGCGGCTGCCGAAGGTCAAAGACTGCAGGCCGCTTGGCAAGGTGACACCCTGTAAGCTATGGTTAAAGTAATCGCCGAAGGTCAAAGTCTGCAAGCTGCTCGGCAAGGTGACACCTTCCAAGCTGTGGTCAAACCATTCGTTAAAGGTCAAAGTCTGCAGGCTGCTTGGCAAAATTACACCTTCCAACCTTTGCTTGAACCCAGAGCTGAAGGTCAAAGTCTGCAAGCTGCTTGGCAAGGTGACACCTTCCAAGCTCTGGTTGAATGCGCCGCCGAAGGTCAAAGTCTGCAGGGTGTTTGGCAAGGTGACACCTTCCAAGCTCTGGTTAAACGCGCAGCCGAAGGTCAAAACCTGCAAGCTGCTTGGCAATGTCACACCTTCCAAGCTCTGGTTGAAGTACTCGCCCAAGGTCAAAGACTGCAGGCTGCCTGGCAAGGTGAGACTGTCCAAGCTCTGGTTGAACTTGCAGCCGAGGGTCAAAGTCTGCAAGTTGCCTGGCAAGGTCACACCTTCCAAGCTCTGGTTAAAGTACTGGCCAAAGGTCAAACACTGTAAGCTGCTTGGCAAGGTAACACCTTCCAAACTCTGGTTGAACATTCTGCCGAAGGTCAACGTCTGCAGTTTGCTCGGCAAGGTGACAGCTTCCAACCTCTGATTGAACTCATAGCCGAAGATCAAAGTGTGCAGGTTGCTTGGGAAGGAAACACCATCCAAGCTCTGGTTGAACTTTGTGCCGAAGGTCAAAGCTTGCAGGCTGCTTGGCAATGTGACACCTTCCAAGCTCTGAGTGACGCGGAAGCCGATGATCAAAGCTTGCAGGCTGCTTGGCAAATCAACACCTTGCAATCTGTGCTTGAACTCACAGCCGAAGGACAAAAACTGCAAGCTGCTTGGCAATGTCACACCTTCCAAGCTCTGGTTGAAGTACTCGCCCAAGGTCAAAGACTGCAGGCTGCCTGGCAAGGTGACACTGTCCAAGCTCTGGTTGAACTCCAAGCCGAAGGTCAAACACTGTAGGCTGCTTGGCAAGGTAACACCTTCCAAGCTCTGATTGAACTTGCAGCCGAAGGTCAAAGTCTGCAGGCTTTTTGGCAAGGTCACACCTTCCAAGCTCTGGTTAAAGTATTGGCCAAAGGTCAAACACTGTAGGCTGCTTGGCAAGGTAACACCTTCCAAGCTTTGGTTGAACATTCTGCCGAAGGTCAACGTCTGCAGGTTGCTCGGCAAGGTGACAGCTTCCAACCTCTGATTGAACTCAAAGCCGAAGGTCAAAGTCTGCAGGCTGCTCGGTAGAGTGATACCTTCTAATCTCTGGTTGAACTCGCAGCCGAAAGTCAATGTCTGCAGGCTGCTTGGCAACATCACACCTCCCAAGCTCTGGTTAAATTGCTGGCCAAAGGTCAAAGATTGCAAAATGCTTGGCAAGGTGGCACCTTTCAAACCCTGGTTGAACTGCACGCCGAAGGTCAAAGACTGCAGGCTGCTTGGCAATGTGACACCATCCAAGCTCTGGTTGAACTTTGTGCCGAAGGTCAAAGCTTGCAGGTTGCTTGGCAATGTGACATCATCCAAGCTCTGGTTAAAGCCCTGGCCGAATGTCAATCGGGTGATGGCATCTGTCTTGGTGGCATGCGCGTGGTCTCCCCTCCCCTCTGCAAGAGCCCTTTGGAACCCCATCGCTGCCTCCACTGCACAAACCTGTCGAACGAGATATGAGATCTCTCGGCCTGACTTCCCAACATCCTGCAAAGGCTTGGACATCTCCTCCAGCATTTCACTTCCAGCAAAGAGAACAAGTCTTCCACCAGCTTTCGTGCCAACTTTTGCTGCAATGCTCTTGTAGAGATCGCCGACCTGAAGAGAGCCGAGTCTGAGTTGAGTCTGAGCTGTGTTGGCAAAACAAGTTACAATACAAAGCCAGCCTTTTTCAGCAACGTCCAATCCTAAATAGCCGCATCCAACAGAATACCCAGCTCAATCTATTGATAATCGACTCGGATTTTGTGGCGAGATGTGGCGAGCTCCTCTCACAGCTCTCAACCCACTCACTACCAAGTCTCTGCATAATCCAAGGGAATGGACGAGACCTGGTGGTGGGATATTGTGGATCATGTGGTACGTGTTCGTGTTTTTCCTTGCCACATGGTCAGTAGTTGTTCCTTGCACTTTCAGCATTATCTCTCCTGTTCCTGCTGTCTCTAGTCTCAGAATCTAGCTTCTGACGGACCCTTCAGTATAGTTATAGTTTTCTTCTGAAAGAAGGCCCCGTGCTTAGATGATGTTAATCATGTTTGTCAGGCTTGGTATGGTCCTCAAACATCTTGACATGTTTGGGGATTAACTGCAAGGTCCTCTCACTTTCGCATAAAAACTGCCCACTGCGAACCAACGCTACTTCTGCTACTTGCTCTTCGCCCAGCAAGAAAGACATGCACACCATGCGTCGTTCGTCGCTTCGTCCACGTCACGTCGTATCCCAATGTCCTGACCGCCAAGGCGCGGTGGAGCTGTCAGCTCTCGTCTCGGGGAGCTGAAAGGTGGTGCCATCGAGGCCATAGACGGTCCAGCGGTGGTCGCTCGACCTCGAGAGACGCACAGTGAGAGACGCCCAAGCACGACCGGACGGCGACGCTGACGTTGGGTCGCGCAGGCCAGTTCGTGGCACTTATATACCGATGGGTCGATCAGCTATTTTGCGTTTATTGGGCACTGGCAGGTGGGTTCATGAAGAGCGATTTATTAAGTTGATAGCATTACAGCAACACCTTTGGGCTGGTAGTTTTGCGAGAGCTGCAGATTTGGATGGTCATCATGAAACATCGAGAATACCCTCAAACTCAGAAAGAAAATGCAACCGGAAAGCCGCTGTCCATTTCTGACAGCCAATCGCAAACCCTATACTCGGTTCATTTCTTTGCCTGACGACCTCCCCAAGACGTCCACGGGACCCTGATTTTGAGATAGTTGGCCTGACGAAGTCCTAGAGGTTTTTGGTATGCCGACGCCGAAGTTTTTGCCGACGCAAAAACTTCCTCCCAAAAAGAAGCGACTCCTCCATGCAGGGACCATCAAGATGAGATCCTGGGATTGTCAAACCAAAATGCACCCGCGTCTTGACCGCACTTGCCCTCCAAACCATCTCAGGTTGTGATCTTCCAAACCAGTTTACTTTACATCTAGTTGCTTAACATATTTCATACCTTGGGTCTATCCCATTAACAATAGCAATGGATGATGATGGTGAGTAAATGGTGTTGTTCAAAAAATAGTGATACTTTTTTTTACAGACTGTTACAGGTATTAGGACAGATCCTGGCGCCATATACCACTTGAAAACTGAAAGACCTCCTGACCTGAGCAGCCAGTGATGGGGTTCAGGTGATCATAGTCAATTACTTCATCCCCCTGGATGGGTTCAGGTGTTGGCATTCTCTAAGGAATCCGGTTGGTCCTCCCACTCACTTTCTCCATTTGCTTAAAGAACGGCCGCTTTTTTCTAGGCGTTGACCCCTCCCATTTTCAAAGCCGAGTATTAATAGGGGATGTTACTTCCATAGGTGCAACCGCTTGAAACCCCAATACCAAGCTGCTGCTCTGCTGTGCTGGCGCTCATGGCAGGTGACAGGTCGATGTGCTTGTGACAGGTCGATGGGGATGTAAGCACTTCTCAGTGTTTTGCCGCGATTCTCTTGTGGATGGGTCACTTCCAGTTTTGGTTCTCAGTGGAGCATATTGGTATTTGGGACCATTCCTCCATCCCCCAAGACTCTAGTATGTTGCTTCCATGATTTGTCAACACTTCTCGCTTTTGCCTGAGACGAGTGAAAACTGAGGCAGCGCGGCATGAGCACAGGGAAGGTGTGGAAAATCATACAGCAAGGTGACCAAAAGTCGGTTGCAACCTGTTGCAACTCTGGAGGAAAGCCTAGGAAAGCATCGTCTTCCCCACCCAAGCTGCTGGCAAGCCGATTTGCCGAAATCTCCCAAAAACCCTCTCACTTGCCCCACCCAGTTAGCCCCATGGCTCATGACCGCCGAAAAAGAAAGCAAAGATCGGTGTCCGTCTCCTGCCTTAGCTCCTTGGTCGGCGATCTCCGCTGGGAGCGCTTGACCCAAGGCACGGCGCAAGGCGACCTCGGCCGCGAGTGGAGTTCCTCACGCCCGCCCACCCCCGCAGGGGGTGGGCGAAGAAAGAGATGGAACCACCCTTTAAGAACAAATGGTGACCCTAAAAGCTCCTGGTGTCTACAAGTATGAGGAAACTAGTATTGCAAGCTGGGTTCTGTATGGTTGTGTCCTTACTTTTGAACGGGGTGGTGGACATAAACAAGATCAAAAACAACCACACACTGTCGGAAAGAAAGCTGTCATAAAACCCACGTGGGCATTTGGCCACATCTTCTGATTTAGTATATTTTACATACAGCCTACAAATAGGTACCTAGATGGTATATACTACCCCTGAAATAGTATGACATGTACTTTTTGCGGGTATAAGGTGTATACATATATATATAGTTGATTATATTTGTTTGTAATATGTACCGTATTGGACTTGTTGCTTGTTTTCCTTCATTCCGTCTTTCCCGGTATCCACCGGTGGGCATGCTCCGTGGGGTGAAGAAACCAGTAGAGTTTCAGCTCGTCCTTCCAGTTGAGATGCTGAGTTTGAGGGATGAAACTGGATGCTGAGTGGATGCTGAGTGAACAAATATATCTTTCAGCATCCACTTTTATGCGTCGATTCAAATACAGGGGATGCTGAGTTTGAGGCTGAACTGTTCAACGTCGAGCAGATTGGTGTTGAAACATGTTGAAACAGAACATGGCACAATGCTGTCATATGGTCTCATTGGTCTTATGGTGGCAACGAATCTGCAAATAACACATGAACATCAACTGCAGCAGCAGCAGCAGCTCCTGCTGCTGCTGCTGCTGCAACCAACCAACCAACCCGACCCGACCCGACCTGACCCGACCCGACCCAACCAACCCCACCCAAGCCACCCCACCCAAGCAACCCCACCCAACCACCCCCAACCCCACTCACCCAACAACAAGAATAACAACAAGAACAATAACAATCAAATGAAAACAATTAGCAATAACAAGAACGGCAAAAAACACAAGACCACAAAGACCAACACCACCACCATCAGCAGCAACGTTCAAATAGGGTCACTAGACATCTCTTAGACTTAACTGTTAACCCACGTCAATAATCGTTGATGAGATGATTTACCAGCTCTTCGGATCTCAACAAAAAGGTAAACAAAAAACACCAGTTCCCCCAAAAGAATAATTCGCTGATCACCAAAAAAGCTCGCGGCTCACTCGCAGAACGATCGGATCGATGAAACGGAGCAGCACTCCCTCGCCTCCTTGCAGGTCGCCGCATCGAAGGGCGCCAAGAGACCCGGCTTCGCCTCCTGGGGAAGGCATATTAAAATGTGGTGTCTACTACTACTCCTACTTCTCCTACTACTACTACTACTACCACTACTACCACTACTACCACTACTACCACTACTACCAC
>CAXAMN010028950.1:76648-90926 GCA_963970005.1 Durusdinium trenchii | reverse complement strand
TGTCGATCGAATGAACGATGGTCGAACTGCTTGCAAATTCACAATATCAATTATACAAGCAGGGGTGAGCATGCTGCAAAGTGCGCTGTACTACGTAGACCGACTCACTTGCCCAAAGGCCAATTACAACCATCCCTGCTCTACACAATTCAGCTGAAGAATCAGTCCCTTCTATCTGCTTTTAAACCAAATATATTTATTTTTACATGGGTGTTTCACCCCCCTCCACGGTGGTTCTGGCAAAACCACTGGTCCACGGCTTTTTGGTCCAAAAACCGCCGGTCCCCGGTGTGTCCACTGTGTCCGCAAACCAGTGCTCCGTCGCACGCGTCCAGGTGCTCGAGGATATGTACCTTCACGGCCTGGTGGGAGGAAGGTCTGGAGCAAATTGATATGGGTAGAAGAAGTAGGAGCAAGAACGCTACTAGGGGCTCCCGGCATTACTACTAGGAACAAGAAGCTACTAGTACATACCCCAGGATTTTTAGGGGGTCATCAGGCTGTCATCCGGGTGTTCGAGAAGTTCTTAGAGCAAACCCGTGAAGCTTGATGGGGCTCCCTGTTTCCCTTCTTTGCCGCTGCCAGGGTAGTTGAAAGCATCCCTCTGGTAATGGCAACATCTGTGACTGTCGATCCGCCCCCCTGAATGAACCCGGGGTCTTAGCCAATCTCCCAGCCTTTTGACCGCCACCGTCAAACGACTTTCTGATAAAAAACACATACGAATAAGAGCTATTCATCCCCATGACCATTGCAAGTTGAAAAAAGGGGCGGGCCCTCCCTCCACAAATTTGCATTTTGATAGACCAACTATGAATTTCTTTGACCAACGATGTTTATACTATTTCATACTTCCTTATCAATGACAGTCGATCTTCCATCAAACTCAAATCCGGTCGGCGAATCTTCATCGGATCCTCCCGCTGTAGCAGCGTTTGAAGGAGTAGCCGCTGTCGAAGCCACAACATGGGATCAGACCGAAAATCAAACCAAGAACTGTGTGACCGGCGAATTGCCACCCCCAAGAAGAATCTCAGAATTGATGAATGGGGCAAATCTTGTTGGGATCTTGGAAAGCCTCCTCACACCGAGAAATTCGAACTACGTGGTACGTAGGTGTACGTAGCAAAAGCATGCAAAGGTTCAATGTGGCACAGTTCCCGCACCGCTGGTGGATCCCGAAACGCCCAGAAGACGCGTAGAACGAACATCCCATGGACTTCGCCAAGTGGCATAGTCCACCAATCCACTGGCGGCACACGCCAGGACTGGGCAGAAGGGACTGGGAGAAGGAAGCTGATGGGTAGCGATGCCAGGGCAAACCATTTCCCTTACTCAGTGGGTGTTTGAGGTTTGCTTGAAAGAGTAAATATAGCCCTCTTCATTGGGGATTGGATTGGAAAGGAGGGGGGAACTAACAAGGCCCAAGATTGTCCAGAATGCTAACAGGGGGCGCTCGCTAGCCTCACAAAGAGATGGCCTGTAGTTTGCCAACCCTTTCCTTTAAGTTGGCTCCTGCTATGAAACATGGTTTGTCAAGAAATGTCTTAGTTACATGTCTTAGCCAACGGCCGAAGCCAAACTTCCAACAGCTAGGATTCTGGGGCATATGTTGGACACAGGGTGATTTACATCTGCATTCTCTGTGTTGCCAATTACAGGTCTGATGTTGACAAAACCCTGGGCCATGAAGGAGGGGTGGACACACCTGGAAGGGCTAAGGGATGTGCATGTTTTCCATCAAATGCGTTTTCATGGATTACACTCCCTGGAACTAACAGGGAAGTGGAGAATGGCCCCTTGGAAGACCATGTTCCACTACAAACAGGTAGTTTTCCACTTCCATGCTAGTTCCAAAGAGAGTATGTTGTGTTACTTTTGATGGCTCAAAAGGTGTGCAATTATCCGTCGGAGCACGCTGTCAGACTTGTGTGTCCGTCTGGTGTCGGTCCACTAGTTGTTGAGGTGGGGGTTGTCCGTCTCAAGCCATGGTTCCCTTTGCAGAGGCATCATGGCTTGAACCATTTTCGGGTGAATCAATCACCCCGGTCCACCCCTCTACGCCACTAGAACTTCGTCAAACCCACACCACACCACCACACCCATCGAACGGCTTCGCACAAACGGCGCTGGGCGTGCGGGCGCGCGATGCGCTCATTGACCTCACGTGGGGCGTGCGTTGGGCGTTGGGCGAAAACGAGTTGGAGCCATGGTAAAAGGAAAAGTATAGAACTACTGCTACTACTACTACTACTACTACTATTACTACTACTACTACTGCTCCTGCTCCTGCTCCTGCTCCTGCTGCTGCTACTACTGGTCAGCTCGACATGAATCCAAGAACTGTAGGGGAGAATGCAAAGACCACGGCTGAGAGAAGAATTGTTCAAAAAGAGTTTTCGAGAGTCGACATATCGGGAGAAGTTCTCCGCGCCAGAGGAGGCCAAGCCTGAAGACAGACTACAGATGTCACCCTGGGCCTGTCAATATCTTCACATCATGCTTTTGTCCATGTGTGTTGTTTTCTTCCATTGGGAGTGTCCACTTAGGGATGACCCTCCACTGGGTCGCCGGTCCCGACCCCCTCGGCGATCCCGGATCATGCGCTCCAAGGGGCGACTTTGACTGGGAGGCTCGGAAGCTCCTGGCGGCACGATCCGTTTGGGGGGAGGTGATCTGAGTGGGGCTTGCACGACCTCAGGACGTGCATCTAATATGAGTGAATATGAGTGAATCATATTAGTCATTTAGTAACATCTTTGGTTGAATGGGAATTCCGTCGTCTGTATCGGCGGATTTTTTTTTGGGGGCTCCAATCCGCACCAAATTCCATGAATCATGATGCATTTATAACGGAATCTCAGGTTTTCGGCCAAACCGACAGATCGCGACTCCGACTCGACAGGCGTTGGCGTTTCAGATCTCCAGATCCTCCGGCCTTGGGGAAGTGGCTGCAGCCCATGTAATGCCACAAGACCCAATCCGTGCGAAGCGCCTCGAAGCCGGGTCGCGGGCTCGTGCCAAAGACCAGGTGGGCCCTATGCCGGTTTGTGGGGCTACCTGTCGGAGATCCATTGGATTTCATCATCTTTAGTAGGTGCTGGTCATGACTTTGGCCAAGACCATTGTACTGTGGGCGATTGTGCCAGAATTTGGAAGCAAACGCAGGATCAGCACCTAGCAGCAAGCAGCAGCAAGGTGCCTCTGGGCCATCTAGCTAACTTCTGGAACCATCGCACCAAGACTCTTGGATGCCATGAGTGTTTTCTGCGGTGTGCCATGGACGTGGGATATTCTGTGCAAAAGTGGTTGTTCTTAATTTTCCACAGCTGCTCTTCAGACTGACCAGGGTAAAAACCACCACACAAACCTGTCAGCAACTTCATGTCATCATCACCTTTTCCACCCCCTTCCCCCAAATATTCTGGCAATTCTCACGCGATGATTGTTTCTGCAGCTGCATACACGCTCAAATGTTTACAATTTGGTTGCTGAATTTCAGAGTTGAAGTTGCCGTTGCAACGGTTGCTCTGGCAAAGGGATGGCTCAAGGATCTTGTTCAGAAATCAACAACCCATCACAGTCACTGCATCGAAGAACACTTCCTGATGCTGCGTCAACTCTGCTAGAAGCTTTGTTCGCCCCTGAGTTTCCACCCCGGGGTTCTGGTCGACTTTTGGGATCTGTCTTTGCAATCGGAGGCAATAGATCCCTCTGCGCCGGCCACGAGTGAAGGAGCAAACCTGCCCAGCAATTCCTCCTCCGTCAAAGATTGCGCACCAAACCCAAGAAATCACAAAATGCTGATAGCGCGACTGTGGTTTGTAAGCATCATCAACACTTTTAACACAAACGCAGCAAACAATGATCACACTGGTGAGAGGGCACCGAAAAAAACCACAAACGCTCACTCACCACCGCATTGGCAATCAAAAAGCGGCCGCAGTCTAAAAATCCCTAACGGGTGGTGCTCGATGAAGCGCTTGCTGCTAGGCAGTGCACAACGGGGGCCCTCCATCTTAGCTGCCAAAGAATTTGCGCGGTGGGCAAGCCTCCCCGTACACCAACAAAGCCAAAGAGACACTAAAATTCATCCATCCACCCCCCACTTCTCCGGGTCTTCTCACCCGTCCGAGTGAGAGGTAGGACTACCAAACCCTTTCGTATTTTTTAGGCCTGTAGGCGTAAGCACTCTCTTGGTTGAGGCTGCCATTTGGGTAGTTTTGCCAAGTGGCTTGCAGCTTGGCCACGCCAAACAAGCAATATCGGCGACAAAGCCCCGCATCCAGCAGAATGTGCCAAGCACTTTGGTAAGCAGAGCCAGCACGCAATAGCAGTCACCAAGCAATTTAGCAGGCAAAGGAGGTCCCAGCACCACCTTGCCAAGCACTTGGGCCGGACGATGGAATGCTCCTGCATTACACCATCGTAGACCCCAAACAGTTTGTGTCTTTCGAATGGAACACTCTGCAACTAGAGCCTGCGACGTCCAGAGCTGGGAGACAAAGGATTGCAAGGCAGAGGCGGCCACAGCAGTCCAGAGCTGGGAGGCACATGTAGACACACGGAGACACATGTAAAGGATTAGGCGGACACAACAGTCCAGAGCTGGGAAGAAGAGGAGACAAATGAAAGGAAGCGGGAAACAAGACAGCCGGGAACCCGACCGCAAGCACCCAGCCTGGGAGACAAATGAAAAGAACTGGGAGACAAGTGAAAAGAAGTGGGAGACAAATGAAAGGAAGTGGGAGACAAGCCAGCCGGGAACCCGACCTGGGACAAATGAAAAGAACTGGGAGACAAATCAAAAGAAGTGGGAGACAAATGAAAGGAAGTGGGAGACAAGCCAGCCGGGAACCCGACCACAAGCACTGAGCCTGGGAGACAAATGAAAAGAACTGGGAGACAAATGAAAGGAAGTGGGAAACAAGCAGGCCGGGAACCCGACCAGACCATCCAGCACCAAGGCGAATGGAAAGCCCGACCACAAGCACCGTTTGGGAGACAAATGAAAAGAACTGGGAGACAAATGAAAAGAAATGGGAGACAAATGAAAGGAAGTGGGAGACAAATGAAAAGAAGTGGGAAACAAATGAAAGGAAGTGGGAGACAAGCCTAGCCGGGAACCCGACCACAAGCACCCAGCCTGGGAGACAAACGAAAAGAACCGGGAGACAAATGAAGGGAAGTCAGAGACAAGCCGGCCGGGAACCCGACCAGACCATCCAGCACCAAGGCGACCATTCTGTAAAGCATTGAGAGCCCCTAACAGTAAACTGTTTGGGGAAAAAGCTTTTTTGCGCGCTTATTGCTTCTACGCACGTTTACGCTGCTGCGGCCTGATCAAGCTTGTTCCGCCTCGTAAACAAAACGCCTTGCAAAAAGACCTCCGACCCAGCTTTCTTTGATAAAAAACAACGCCAATATTTTGAACGGATAATGTTTAGACATGTTTTGGCACCACAAAGTTCGTTGACCGATGCCCTTGATTTCACCAATCCCTCATCCTATGGTCCTATTGCCCGTTTATGATGACTCTCACTTCTCCAACGCCATCTCCAAATAGCCTGTTTTGCTCCTGCTGGCTCATGGTTGGCTCATGCCTTTGGCATTGTCCATTCAGTGAAGCAGTGAAACTCAGGGTGAAACATTGGCCAAATCGGTGGATATGTGCGGCATTTGCTGCATACACCCACCTCAGCATTCTTCTGGATCATCTTCTCCATGGCATGGTCAAAGCACCTTGCAATATGCCCTGTCTTCCTTGAAATCTGTATCAGTCAATTGCATGGCTGCAGTCTAAACCTCGCCAGTCCAGGAATCTCCCGGAAAAAAAAACACACATATTAATATTATACAATTCTCTATAAAACTCTACCCAACTCTACCCAACAAATTACTTGATTGATCAAGCTCCCAAAGGTGTCCCCATAATTAATCTACAGTATTCCTACTAGTACCCCCAAATAATTAGGTCGGGGTGAGAACAAATAATCATGAAGATACTTGGTCTTGGTGACCTCTCATGATTGACCACCCCTAATTTAAAACACACTTTCTCCCCCCAATACAGTAGCAAACCTTGATGGGGATGGGTTTATCAATTCGGTGTCTCCATTTACATGGTGTTTGCACCAAACCTGCCAGACCTTCGAGTCTTCCGCACCAAACCCACGCAGGTCACCTCCGATGGCTCCTGGTTCAAAGCCTTCAAGACTTGCTCGAAGCTCAAGGGACCTGGCTCACCCGCGCGAGTGCGCGACGAGTTCGCGACTGTGATGGTGCGAACGTGGCATCTCTTCGCACACAAAGAACGGGGTGCCAAATGGCTGTAAAAAACGAGTCGTTCCGAAGAATCCAACCCTGTAAGGTGACTCTTCTGACTCTTCTGGAAGGTTGGTGAGTCGATTCCGGGGCCATGAAAACGGACGGTCCGTGAGCCTGGCGAAGTACGAACGCTATCTGTCACTATCTTCAGCGACCAAACATACCAATTCAAGCACCGGTGCACCAAGACCAAACCAAACCGCAGAAAAAGATACAAAAACACATGACCTAACTATCTTTCCCAACTCATGTGGCTCACCTGCCTACAGAATGGCAACATATAACTTCAATGTAACAACCCGGTAAATCTACCCTGGAAAGCATACACCATTTCTCGACAAAACCATCTGGAAACAAGAATGTCTTTTCTGTGGCATGCAATCCTTCTGGCAAGTTCAGAAATTCACATCTCCAAAACTCGATGGGCATCTGTCGTTTTGTTTTTTTGTTTTCGAAGTGAACGCCTTTTCCAACCCGGGCCTCCATCCTCCCCCAGAACCGGTTCGACGTCCCAAGTCCCTCCGAAGGCATGTGTGGCCCATGACGGTCACCACGCCTTTGGTCGGGAGCTTGGCCGCCAGCTGGGCCGCCTGGGTTTTCACGGCCTCCAACTGCTTGCTAAGCACCTGTCATGGGTGTGAAGCGACTTGCATAATGGTTTTAGCACATCTCTGGGAAGAGGTCGGCGGTTTTCGATGGGTGCGGTGCTGGATGGTGTTGGTGGTGCTTCCGATTCGGTGCTTCACTTTTGGATCTGGCTGTCATCGCTAGGGCTGATTGCCAACACCTGCTTCAACATCTCAACAGTGTCTATGTCTTGGGGTTGCCCATCCCCCACCATGCTCCATGATGCCGAGCAGCTCGCGCGCAAGCGCAGGAAGTGCTGGGAACTACTGAAGAGTTGTGCTTTTTGGGGGTCGAGCGGCACTTTATTTATACATTTGAGATGCTAGATGGCATTTTATACATGCAGAATGTATGCAACGGTCGCTCCTCAAGAGTTCGTGCTTGGGCTACACCTTTCCCCCAAAAAACGCAGGGACACGTGGTTTGGGTAGGGCAAATCTCTGCTCGCTCGGTCCGCTCGTGTAGGTTTCCTGCAGATCTGATGATACCAGCGAGCTGTGGTCAGGAATGGACTCGTCACAGCTGAGACTTGAAGACGAGGATAGGTTCCTATGTCAATGACGAGGGTGCCTGCTCAGGGCGTATACGCTTTTGTTAGGCGGCATGTGAGGGGGGAATGAGATGCCTACAGTGGAGTTGCACCCTTTTTACAACCCTGCAAGGAATATGCTTACAATGGAGCTTCGAGATTTGTCACTTGCAGAAGCAACTGGTAGAAAAAGGACAAGCTTGACTCAGCATTAAATGCAGCTTCTCCACATCACGCCAGGCAGGAATGGTTGACACTTGCGAACAAATTGCTAAAGCTCATTTGGGTGTGTATGTTCATAGGGAGACCCTCAACATGTTCCTTCTTCTATGGGGTCTTTGGGAGGTCTCCCTATTTCAATACACACCCATTTCCAGGAAAAAAACCGTCCAAGATGCTGTTCTCGACCTCCACTTCTTGTGTGTCACTGTGGCACCACTGCAGGACTGGCCAAAGGCTTTGGATTTCGGGTTCCCCATGACGTCGGCCTCGACGCCGGTCGGTGACCGGCAAGGTCTTAGCTTTGAGGGCTACACTCAAAAAGAACAAGTCAACACCTAAAGTCTATTTAAACAACAAGTCAAGGCCATGGAACGTTTAAGAGCTCTTGATCAAGTCAGAACCGTACGCTTCATGCAGCACAACAATTGCTTACAGAACCTTCCGCACCCAGCTCTTATGAGAAGATTCTTACTGAATCACCAACACGAGGGGACGAGGGTGGCTCAGGCATGGCTCAGCTGGAATCGCACAGGCCCCTGGTTTCATGTCCGACGTGGGTTGTTCACATGGTTTTTTCGTCAACCAAGCTGCATAAATGCATAACAGTGTTTTTTGCTCCAATCTCCTTCTGATGCTCGAACAATCCAGGCTCTAAACACTCCATAGCGTCAACGATCTGCATGGCAGTTGATTTCTCGCAAGATGCTTCGAACTCTGCTGAGTTCTTCTCGTAGGTTGGCTGTAGAGAGGAGAGAAGAGAGAGGTCAATGCGGTGTTGACTGCCTGGTGGCAACCTGCCCAGGACAGTAGCTCATTTTCGAGGGGAACGGTGCCCTGCTGTTTGTGCACTCTGCCTGCTTTGCAGCAAACTTCTGCGTTTACTTCTGGTGTCTGTGCTCCATGATCCCTTTTCTCGGTGAACTCGGTGTCAAAGTGTTTCTCGCATGTAATTAGGTGCAAGCATCACTAAAGCTGGATGCTGCCCATGACAATAAGTCCGCCTAACAGCGCTGTGTCGAAGACCTCAGCTGCATCAAAAGTGCCAAGGCCGACCAGTCGGAAGATCCATTCTGAGCCGCATGTCTGGTCGTCAGAATTATGAGAATCGTCGCTTCTGTTTCAGAGGTGTTCTCGGATCCAAGCTATACTATCTGACTCTAGGCCAATTGGTCTGAATATATGCTGAACGTGCTGAACGCTGCAAAATCTGAAGCTCCTTCTGCTGGCAAGTATTCACTGTTTGCTGCACTGGAGTAGCCTTACCATGTCACCACTTTAAAGACACACCCACGCACCAAGCACCGGCAAACGACTGGTTTGTAAAGGAAAACGGACCATGAAAATCCCCACGAGCAGTTCCATGAACCCCCCCCACGTCCACCTGCCCAAAGATCTCCACCAATTGCTGGCTGGACCTCAGAAGAATCCGCGGGCAACGGAGTGGGTAGACCACACGGCAAGCGGAACCGCTGCACCGAGGACACGGACGCTGCACCGAGTCACCAGGAGATTCTAGACGAGGTTCATGGACATCCCATGGAAGACGATCCCATGGACCCTGGAAACCACTGGTTGGTGGAAACAATCTTCAGGCCGTTGTCAGGGTCCATGTTAGTTTTCGGGGGTGTAGAATGTGTCAGGTTGCATCATATTTCTTGGATTCTCTTGCTCATTGACATAGCATTGAGCTTCACTTCGAGCTTCTGGACCGAAAAACATAAGCTTTACACATCTTTACACCCCTTTTTTCTTTTTCAGAACTTCACTTAACAAGTAATTCCCACGAATTCCAGTGCACTTTCACCCGAAAAAGCGGCGGACATATCCTGTCTCCACTCCGGAGCTTCGATCGTCCGGAGCTTCGATGTCTCGGTGGAGCGAAAGAAACCAGGTGTCGTCTTGGCGGTTGGTTGTTTTCGTCTCCTTTTGTGGGAAAAGGGATGAAATCTGAGAAACAAACACATGTTTAGAGAGATGTCTTAGTGCAGTGAAAACGTTTCATCTAAAAAGCAAAAATTCACCCCCGGGAAGATGAACAGGGAACCTGAAAACCACGTCAGGTTGTAGAGGAAACTCGTCTCCCAAAGGTTTTCAGGTTCCATGTTCGTTTTCGACCAAAGTGATACGTTCCAAAACCCCCCCGCGGGTCTGTCAAAAATGGTGGCAGAAGACGGTGAGTAGATCATGAGTGATCCAATCAGTTGTCCCTTCAGAGAAAGCGACAGAAAAGGCCAGAGCTACGGATTCAACGAAGTTGTAGAGTGATGAAGAGTGACCGACGATCTGTTTACTTACCTCCATGTTCAGGGTCTGCAACCGCAGCGCCGCCAGGAAGGGCGTGACTTGGCCAAGTCCGCCGAGTGGCTGTGGGGTAATCTCCTTCAAGCCACTTCCTGGCAGGTTGCGACATGTCGGCGAAGAAAGGTCCTGAGTCCTTTGACACGCCAACCATTGGATCACCCACGGGTTTTTGCAGTACAGTAGATGTTGGACACTATAACTGACCTCCACCAACCCAGCCTTGAGGTTTGGCCCTTGCACAGCACAGGAACCTGTGCCTTCCGTGAGGAATCGGAAGAAGTGTGGTTGTTTTTCTTTGTCTTTTCCGCATTCCTCACATCGCCAGGTCGTAGCTGGGGGTCGTAGGAACTGACCGACCCACAGTGAGACGACATCCTCAGACAGCGGTGGAACATCCGGACTTGACTCTGACTGAAGCGATGCGTGTGTATATATATATATATGTATACAATTATAAATATAAAGTGTATGTATGTTGTGTATTTATACACCTTGTTGGGATTTGTAGGGTATACCAATGGTTTCTGGAGTCTCTCCAACTGCCAAGGTTCGGTCACATTTAACCAACATCTCTATAAAATGATATAGTATGGTCCAGGACAATAGAGTATCATGTCGCCCACTCGATCGAACATCACGGATAAATTCATCCTCAAGGATGTTACCCTGCGGAAGGCTTTCACCACAAGGAGTGGCCACGTGAAAGGATGGCATCACAACATACCGCTCACTTGGAATTGGGGAAACTATGGAAAACTACTCTCTTTTCAAGGAACAGGATGTACATTGCCAACTTCCCACTACAATCACAGTCTTTTTTCCACTTCTATGATTGTTGGCAGGAGAGTCACTTGGCAAACGAGTTCTTTCATATTCCTCCCTGTTCTTCCCTTGGGCGCTTCAGTTTGCTTCATGACTTGTGTAGTTCATGACTTGCTTGGGAAGGCGGGTCAGGGACTCCCGCTTCGCCCGCGTACCGCACAGGGACTCCCGCTCCCTTCGATGAAATCAGGACTTCTCAGGTCGGGATGGGACCTATCCGCGTTCCATAGGTTGCAGCATCTACGTTTGTCGGTCGGTCATTGGATGCTGAGAATCGTTGAAGGACTGTTAGTAGTGTTCCTAGTTTCCAGTCACTAGAGTCCTTTTCTTGTGCTAACTAATGCTCATGGCATCTCATGACCATTCACCTGACGCGAGCCGTGCACCGACTTCGCACTGAGAGGCCAACGTTCAAGCTCGCTCCTCAGCGCGACTACTGCTCGGCAGTCTCGTGACCCTTCCAAACAATGAATGTAAATCTGAAGCCCATAACACTTACATCAGAAGTACAAAAAAAGACATGGGCCCCGACTCACCCACACACAGAACACAAAGCATCCTTTTGTAGTCTTGATCCATGCATCCATGCACATTGCAAAAACTGCCCGACTCCTCATTTTCGTCGGGTCTTGAGCCATCTCTCCTTGCACTGCTCATGGGCATCGTTGTTCCCTTAGAAATGACACACATCAATCCAGTAATAGTGATGGGCACACCCCGACACCATCAAATAACACAAATGGTTTTGGATTCAGAGCCAATATCTGTGGGAAACACCCAGTTTTGACCGGAAACTGTACACCCTTCTTATCCGCACCGTGGAATTGGGCCACAGCGTGGTGTGTGACATGTCCAATCCGAAAAGGAAAATGCAGCTTTTTGGGTTGGATGGAGGGGAAACACCCATTTCGAATGGGTTGTCAAACACCATCCGATTCCTGCGACCCGAGCAGCGCAAACTCCTTGCGCAGCGTAGGATCTAAAAGCAATCCAAAACTATCCTCAGGCTTCGCTGCCTGGAACGACAGAGATGGAGAAGTCTGGCATGACCAAATAGGATCAACATGGGATGTTCGGCATGTTCCCGTTCACTGGGGGCCAAGTAGCTTCGTGCTCTCAAGGGCAACAATGGGTCACAATGGCCGAATGATGTTCGAACGGCCTGGCGATGTCGATGTTAAAACCCTACAAGCTCCCACATGCGACATTCTTGAGTGACATTCGTTTGGTCTCACAACTACTGCAGCGTGTATAAGCTGGAAGGACTTGTACTTTTCGCACGGCCCGGAGAGCTCCTCAATGCTTGTGCAAGTGATTAAGTTGATGAGTTATGTTTATCGTGTGAAAGAGATTGTGGATCCTAGATCCTAGATCCGCTGTGAAACATGAGAGGATCAATTTGCGCTTGTTTAAAAGATTCCTCAGACTCAGTAACCGCAAAAAATGACAATGTAAGGAATGCGTTGAAAAGCAACTAGCAACTCTAGCATCATGACAACTCTTTGGCAGCGCACATCGATCCAAACCCTGAACCTGATCCCTCCGGTCCAACGAACGACCGGCACGACGCGTGGGGGGATAGCCTGTTGCAATGCCGAAGACAAGCTCTTGGTGGGCGAAGGCACCTGAATGGGTCCGTGGGGTCTGCTGGTTGAAACAGCTGTGAAAATTCAATGCATTCGAATGCATGTATACCGCCTCTTTTTCGGCATGTATGTAAATGGTCCTCTGCAGATGATCTGCATTTCAAGAATCCCTTGCGCATGTACAGTAGATGCTCCACAGGTTCTGGAAACCTCCAGTGTTCTGCTCTACTCGAAGGCTATCCTAAATGCTCTTTCCGAAACAATATGTCTTGGCCAGCAGATGATTCCAAAGCTTGGAACACAAAACCTTCAGATTCCCATGTCTGCACAACAACTACTCACCCATATGTCCAGCCTTCCCTTGCAAAAGCTGCACGCTTGTGGATAAGACATCCTCACTTTTCGGCGGAGTGTCTGCGAGCCGTGCGTCTGGACCGGAGCGTCCCAACACGGCGAGCCGTGCGTCTGGACGGATCGTCGATCACGATCGATTTGGAGCATACGAAGGATCCAAAAATGATTGCAACAGCAGTCGCACCAGGATTCGCAGCCACATACTGTAACTAGAGATGGTGTGTTCACTGGGCCGGTCACTGTCGGTCAGGATTCCAAAGGGCGAATCTGGTCGCGGGGTTCAGTCACCTCACAATCCCTGTCCGACTCGAATTGCAGTCAAACACTTACTGCTTCTCATAGGCAGAGGCGAAGAAGTATAGCCTCTTGACTTTAAATCTAATATTGATTGATGATTTTGAGAGGGTCACATGGTCAGTCACATGGCCAGGATTGGACACAGTATGACAAGGTCCTCGATGGTACATCGGTGCCTCAATCTGAAAAAGCCAAGCGGTCAATCTGGTTGGTGGTTTCAACTCACTTGAAGAAAAAGTCAGTGAGTTCCAAGTATATCCAAGTAAACGTTGAACAATCATGTAAAATATATCGTGTTGATTAACCATCTCAAAATCCGAAAGGTTGAGTTCCATTTGCTCAACCCGACGATGATTTCAAACCCAGGAGTCCTTTGCCACGGGTGACAACCATTGGAGCCTCGGTGACAACGCCCAGGTCAACCGGTGAACGTGAATGCCCAGGTCAACCGGCTGAGGTGAACTTGTGCAAAGTGTCCAAACGTATCAAATCATCGATCCGAATCTCCAGCCAAGTGCTGAGAAGACTCCTTAGGACTCTTGGTTCAATCTTTCCAAGTGTTTGTGTCTACTTGACAAGTACAGACTCCCTGCTGAGGTTCTAGACTTTGGCAAACTGGGTCGAGTATACCGGTATAGTGTCTGTGTATACAGTGTCAAGATGTGTACAGTAGTCAAAGGGTGAACCATACTGCAAATGAATCCCCCCAAACAGTGATCCCAAAACTGTGATCCCAAGATGAATCTCTCTTTCAGCAGGAACCTACTAGCGATGGCCTCCAACCCAATAGGAATGGCCTCCAACCTACTAGCGATGGCCTCCAACCTAATAGGAATAACCTCCAACCTACTGGCGATGGCCTCCAACCTAATAGGAATGACCTCCAACCTACTGGCGATGGCCTCCAACCTAATAGGAATGGCCTCCAACCTACTGGCGATGGCCTCCAACCTAACAGGAATGGCCTCCAACCTACTAGCGATGGCCTCCAACCTAATAGGAATGACCTCCAACCTACTGGCGATGGCCTCCAACCTAACAGGAATGGCCTCCAACCTACTAGCGATGGCCTCCAACCTAACAGGAACGGCCTCCAACCAATAGCCAGTGCCTCCAACCTATTTGGAATGGCCTCAAACCGGATGGCCTCCAACCTACTGGCGAAGGGCCTCCAACCTACTCAACCTACTGGCGGATGGCCTCCAACCTACTG
>CAXAMN010028950.1:59645-76638 GCA_963970005.1 Durusdinium trenchii | reverse complement strand
CTACTGGCGGATGGCCTCCAACCTACTGGCGGATGGCCTCCAACCTAATGAATCGTTCTTTCAGCAGCCTTGACCTGAGGCTCCCACAGGGACGACATGAGTGGCCAAGGTTGAAGCGACCGGGTCCCGCTGCGTCACGCAGCGTCACGGGAGGCAGTCGGTCGCAAAGCTTGTTCGAGCCACACGACCACAGAGCAGGTAGCTGGCGTGCTGTTCAACAAACTGGCCTCAAGATTGCCCCAAGAAAGACACCTCCTAGCGAGCTCAGCCTGGATTTCCCCTCGGATTGGACCCAAAAAGTACTTCCCCCTCCAACGTCCTTATGGTTTACCGTGGACGTTCAGGCCCCGAAGACGACCGAACCAGACGACTGAACCAGACCTACCAAACACCGATGGTCGACTCGACCAAACAGGAGGTGCCCACCATGGATTGGTCCACGGATTGGTCCACCATTTGGTATCTCTCAAAATGTTCTGTCTCCACCATTTGCTGGGCCAAACCATCTCTTTCACCTTCAATCCAGAACTCGACTCAAAACACAGACCGCGGGGTCGGGTCGACTCGGGTCGCTTGACCGTCCAGTCAGGTCGCTTTAAGCATCATACCAGGACCTCCAAGGGGTGGTGAATGCCCCGAATCACAGCGAAGGGGCCCCTTGGAGGGTCCTGGTATAGTGACTATAACTGTTATTAAACCATGTCCTTTTTCGTGTGTGTTGCGAGTTTTTTTGGCCGGCGGACATACAGGCAACCAAAGGTTTCCTAGGAATGCATTTTTTTCGGCTCAAACCCATGGATGTCGCTGCGCTGCTTTTCGCCCGTCGTGAGGCTAAAAGCTTTAGCACCATGGGCCTCACAGTCGAGCGAGAAGAGCGGATGACATGTGGGAGTTGTTGTTTCTCAAGAGTCTACGTAGGTTCAAAACCTTCAAACGGTATGGACACATATCATGTTCGAAACGTTCTAGATCTAAAGTGCGTCACCGCGTCACCTTTAAACTGCTCAGTGCGTTTGGGGAGCTTCTGCGCCAGTGTTGAGGTTCTGGACCGACAGGGTCGATGTGTCTTCGGGTGCCAATCGACAGCACAGATCCACCGATGCGTGCCGTGCCGATGCGTCCAAACGAGCGACGTGATTGGTGGGAATCACCACTTCTCTTGCTATGTTGGGATCCTCTTCCAAATCAGACACTGATTTTGGCCGTGCTTTGGGACAGCAAGCCGTCATTCATTGCTACCTGAAGCAAACACTGCCCCCCAGCCGGTGATGACCATAGAGGGGAGCTTATAGGTGTGTGGTTTTCTCGGATTCAACGTAAACTCGTTGAACTTCAACCCAGTGAATGGTCCCATTTGCGAGGTTGCAATGCCCGAAACAACACCTAACAAACCTGTCGTCTGTGGTTGGCTGGTTGGATGCATTTCTTAAATGGACATATAGCCTGCAAAACAGAAATAAACGTCATTAAACTTCGTGATGCAATGGTTCCTGGACCAAGGAAAGATCATGAACGATCTAAGGAGTTGCGCAACGCAGTTCCAACGGGGCCGTAGACCTCCAAAAGGATGCTTTCAGGTCGTTGAAGCTCCCCATGGTCCGTGGTCCAGGAGAGATGGTTCTTTGGATTGATTTTGACCTGAGCAACGCTGAACCAACAGCATCTGTGACCCATGTAGCATCGGTGACCCATTGTTTGCCTGCAGCACAAGCAGTACAAACCAGAAAACAATGCTGTCTTACCATGACAAAAACAGGTAAAACAGGATTTATGTTGTCTTGCAAGAACCCCCGCCTTTAACAAGAGTTCCAATGCTTCGCGCTGCTCATTCACGCTCTGTGAGACCTGGGGTATGCGATGAGGGGGTTGGATGCGGGCTGGACGGTGCTGTGGAAGAAGTTAAGCCCTTTGTTCCTAGTAGCATTCTTGTTACTAGTAGCAAGGCCAGGAGCCCCTAATAGCGTTCTTGCTCCTAGTAGCGATGCCAGGAGCCCCTAGTAGCGTCCTCTTGTATCTGAGGTTCATCCTGTGAAGTGGGTTTACTTGATGTTCTCTTGCAGGTCCAAAGGCAACTTGCAAAAGAAACGTTTGGACACTGAGGATGGTGTTCACACCAGTCACCATGTGTGCTGCAAAGTCAATCTGTGGCGATACATCTCCCGTCTCAAGTTGATTGAAAAAATAACATGTCCCAGCTGTGATTCGGGGTGTCCACTAACCACCCCTTGGAGGTCTTGGTCTTAGAATCTCATGGGTGAACAAAATGGAACACGTGGAATCCGTTGCAGTTGATCCGTTTGCATGACGAAGCCAGTGGGGAAGGAAGGGAGACAGCCAGAAATCGCTAGTGTTCTGTTTTTGTTTTGCCGGCTTTTACAGTGCTAACTCTATCCTTTAGACCTCCCAACTAGACCAGCACTAAATGGGCGTGTGAGTCCCTGGATATGTCAGGATGGCAAGCCAGCAAGTGCGGATTCGCTGGCTGAATTCAACTAAATCATGAACAAAGTGACCTTGGCCCTTATGGGTACACACCCACAATGGATGGAGCACAATAAACTGTCAAAACGACTACAAGGTAGGCACCGCCAGAGCTGCAGCCTTGTACTACGCATCTTCTCTGCTGCCCACAGCAATCAGGATTACAGTAAAATACGCTAATTTGCTAACTGGCACTTAGTAGGGAATGGGGGAATGGATCCTAAAGGAATCTCTATTGGTTACGCATTCATTCCATACTAAGCACCAATCAGTTTCTGTGTGGAACATGGTCATCTCACTACACCCCGCTATCAGCCAGGTCTTTGGGAGGCCGAAAGCCCGCAATTTGAGGTCACGGCCAGCAGGCGGAAATCAAAGCCCCATGCGGCATAGTCCGGCCTAGGTCGACCCTTTGTGAAGCCGCTCCAAGTAGTGTCAACTCAGGATTTACAACCTCCCTTTGTTAATCCGAGCCCAGACAGCCTCCAAAACTCATCAAAATTGAACGTAATATAGGTGGCCAAATGCCACCACTACTACTACTACTACTACTACTACTACTACTACGACTACGACTACGACTACGACTACGACTACGACTACGACCACGACGACCACGACGACGACTACGACTACGACTACGACTACGACTACTACTACTACCACCACTAGGGTGGGCTATTACTCCGGACTTGACATTAGATGCACCTCTCTTTCATTGATGTCCCTCTCGCTTTCTCTTTCTCTGTGTCTCTCTCTATATGTCTCTTTGTCAGTCTTTCTCCGAAGGCCTCGGCATTTTGCCTCCGACGTGCCGGGACGACGCTTCAGCCCTTCGGTCCGCAGCGGCAGCCGGGACGTCCCGTGTGGCGCCCGATGCCACGATTTCTCGATGCAGGTTCGCTTCACAAAACCCGCTCGGACTGCCCGGCTGCCCTTGCCAAAAATTGGGGTGGTTGGGCTGGTCAATGGCTGCATAGATGCATAGATGGAGTGTTTGGATAAGGTTCACCACTTCATCTAAACACTTATATAAAAGGTATATTGAGGTTCACCACTTCTGGCTCAGGGCGGCCGCCTCACGTGGCCTCTTCGGTGCCGACCCGCCAAGCTCCGACCCGCGTTGCCGCAACCGGGTCCAGCTCCGGTGGTCCCGTTTCGGGTTTCAGACCGTTTCAGTGCTCTCCTACCGGGAACCCGGGTATGTGTGCTCAAAAACCCATAATATGTGTGTGTGTGCGATTGTTTCATATTGTTTCTGTGTGTACTCTCATTTGCGCACTCGTTTCATGAGCTGCTCTCGAATGTGTGGTCTCACATGCATGCTCTCGCACGGGTGTCAACTGTGAGCTCTTGAAAGTGTGCTCCCATATGTGCTCTCAGCGTGCTCTTGTGTATGTCCCCTCAAATGTATACTCTCAAATGCGCAGCCAAAGTTTGATGAATACCCCCAAAAAAGGTGCTTCTTCTTTTGTCTCCCATCAACAAATCCCACCCATCCCGCATGTAGACATGATTTAAAAAAAAAAAAAAACAATGTTCAATCAACCTCTTGTTCCCACCTGTCAAACCTTTCCAGCCTAAGTGGAGGTTTCACACATTGATCAACTGCTTTCTTTGAGATTTGAGATCCTTCACCATACTACTTCCCAGAGCTCCAGGCGCATTGGTAAGGCGCCAGGGGTTGCAGAAGGAGCCTCGCAGCCAAGCATCCTGGCAGCACCACTGATGGTAGAAAGGATTCATCAACTATAGACTGACCCTCATGAGACTTTGCTCATCAATCCAGACTGAACCCTCTAGTTGTAGACCGGTTGACATGTGGCACGTTTTCGACCGGTGACTCATGAGACTCAGAGTGACATTGATTCGCTGGGGGCGACGGATTCGGAATGTGATCGTTTGGACAACAAGCGTATGGTATGTATGCATAGTGTCATAGTGTATATACATGTGTATACAATATATATATATATATAATCATATTGCACAAAAAGTCAGAAGTCTGAATAATAAATGATCGAACAACTATTGATCACAGGGATTCACAGGCGGTTTTGGTGCAACCTGTTCTTTGGCAAACATGCTGAGATCCGCGCCAAAGGGTCCGGTGTCGGGCCTTGGAAGCCGGCCACAACAGCGGTGTGGTGAGAAACAAAGGACATCACGAAAAAGGTAATCTAATAGCTTCCAACCTAATAGCAATGGCCTCCAAGTTACTAGCAATGGCCTCCAACCTGCTATAAGGACATTCAACACCTAGCTCCCAAAGACTCACTTTTCTTCGGATCTAAAGAGAGAGGAGGGGTTTGGGGGGGGGTCCTATCTTAAGCACCCGAAAACCTCAATTCCAGTCAATTGAAGACGGTCAATTTTCAAGACGTACGATCTGCTGAATGCATGTTCACCAGCGATGAGGGCTCTGCCATGGATTAGCAAGATGCAGAAGAAGCGCCAATGCTGAGAAAAAGCTTTGATAGGGAATTGTGCTCCTGTTGAAAGTGAAGCAGTGCCGCTTGCAGTGAAATCTTGCAGAACTTGCCGGCCTCATCTTGCTCTCAAGCTGTTGCTGTTGATCACTTCGATTGGGATCCGATTCGCCATGAAGCTGTCGCTCATCGACCTGTTCCGCCTTTCACCTTTCACCGGAACCGAAAACACGCTCGTCGACACGCTCGCATCGATGGAGCTGATCCGAGTTCGCGTGGGAAGCGTTCACCCTCCAAGTTTGGCAGGTCGGAAGGCCGGACGCCCGGAAGCCGCCTATGAGGAGATGAAGAGATGGGGCGGCTTCGGTCGGCCTTCGCCTTCGCCGCGGTGCACCCCCCCTCTGACGCGCCACCGACTAGATGGGGCAGCTTCGATCACCGACTAGATGGGTGCAAGCGACCGGGTGCAAGCGACCGGGTGCAAGCGACGTCTGCGGCCATCGCACCAGACCAGTTGAACTATACAAGGTCGACTCGCTACACGAAGCGACATGGGTGGACGGGTCGAGCTCCAGGCTTTTGGCCCATCAACATTCACATCATTTGGATCAGATTCTCTAGGATTTGGGACTCCAGAAGCTGAACTTATGTCTGAATGAACACGGTGGCAGTTCTTTCGCAACATTTGCCATGATTTCTCCTCATGGGCCCCTCAAAACATTGGGCACAGTGGAATTGTGCTGCCATGGAATTCCGAAGGCATTTCCGAAGGCATTTCCGAAGGCATTTCCGAAGGCATTTCCTGGGATGTGCACGCCTATAATTATAATGTATTTAGGATTCATTAGGCGTGTCCCCAATCTTCCCTGCAAATGGTCAACCACTACCACCTCACCTCAATATTGCACCTTCAACAAAGTGCCACAACTCTCTCAGCATCAACTCTCAGCTCGACAGCCTCGACCCCGAAGAACACCACCAACATGAGTCGTGTCAGCCTGGTGCCCGGACCCAGCAAGGCTTGGAGGTCCTCCCGCACCAACACCGCCTCTTCGTCCCCCGCGGCAAAGAGCGCGTAGCCTGCGACGACGGAGACGGCGAGTTCAGTCGGGACGAAGGCACCGCCGTCATCGAAGCACCATTTCTTTCGATGAGCCGAAATCGGAAGGATGATGAAGGATGGATAAAGAGTGGATGGGACATGGTGCTGGCAACTGCACTTCAAATACCCCAGAAACTCTTTATGAGCAACAATGATTGCCATGTGGAGTTTGTCAGACCTATAGAGTCTGGTCCATTCGCTGCTTTCTCAACGACCAGACGGAAACCCATCGGCGGCGCGTGGACCTGAAACGATCGGCGCGTCGTGCGCGTAGGCGCCTTCAGCACGAAGCAAAAAGGCCGAGAGGGAACAGCCGGTCATCCTGAGGAATTTCGCGCATAGGAACGTTCCAGCGCTGGAAGAGACCGCGGTGTGGATGCACGGCTCCATCGGCAACCAAGGATGTGTCAGCACGTGAATTCCTTTTGCACTGAGAACACCCAAAAAGATATGATGTGTCAAGATATTAGTCAAGATCATCCAGATTTGGGAATCTGGAGTGCACGCGTACTTTGGGTCCCTCATCTAGCAGCTAGCACCCTTTTGTACAGTCGTGGCCACATGCAGCCATGCTTCTCACGTCCTTCAGTCCAACGATCTTGTGCCCCTTTGCCTGAAGCAAATGGCTTGGAAGGTGAAGTGGCTTATGTGTCAGTGCAAGTTCCGGTTTCAATAGGGGCCCAAGACACCCAGTGTATGCCTGACATGCGGCATGTATGCAAGAACAGGCGACTACCTGGACTTGCCATCTTTAAGAAAACCTGTAGAGTTGAGTGTTATTTGTTTAGAAAACATGTGTTGCCCCAGTTGTACAGTTTCACGATTCTGCTGTGAGATGTACGTCCCGATTCTCAAGCGGAAGCACCGCGCCGGAACAGCACCGAAACCGTGGAAGCTCCGAAACCATCCAGGTGGACTTAAGGCGGCCAAGGCGGTGCTTGTTTGGAGGGATTTCCGTTTTAGATTCCGATCGATCCTTTGAGTTTCTGAACATCTTTGACTGGAAAACTCCAGGGTCACGGATACAACTGCCAAAAAAAAAGAAAGTATTATGAGTAAATGAATGAGCCATGTTGGCGTTTAAACTGGATCACAGAGCTTTCCTGGAACATCAACCGACACATCCACTGGGGGACGCTGATCACGCTCCCACGGATCCCGTACCAGTCGTGTCTGGGAAGCCGTGCCAGCGACGGAAGCGGCGACAGGATCCATCGGGGCCTTCCTGGTTGAGGGAAAGACATGGAAGCGATCATTTGAACTAAAATCAAAGGCATTGTCAAGGGCAAGGAATTGGAAGATTGGCTTTCTTCTCAACGCACAAAACAAATACAGCGGCAACTTCTCTAACAATTATGATGAATTATGAGACAATGACAGTGTGTTCGTTTGGATTCTCGACGGTGGTACTGTAGTATGTGGTACATTTCTATAGCTCGGTGCTTTATGTACAGTTGTTTATACAACTTTAATTATATTAAGTGTAGTTGAAGAACCGCTTTTTCAACTGTAAAGCGCAAGCTTTCTAAACAAAAAGCCAAGGGTTCCTCGAAAGATCTTGAACATGTTGGTACATCTGAAAAAATGGGCTGACGAATACTGTTGTTTCATAAATTTACCTCTGCGGGCCTCCTCTTGTTCAGGAAAGAACACCGACTTGGTTTCAGTTGCTGGGGGGGGCAGTAAATCGCGCTCTTCACTAGGCAAGCCGTGAATGAAAAAAAAGCCAAAACCGAGGTTCCTTCATTTGACCCGTTATCCATCACCAGCCTTCAAGGGAGAATTGTGGGGACCAAATCTTACTGGACATTGAACTACACCCAATATGCATCCGAAAATCCTCTGCCCAACGCCACTAGGAGCCACACTTCTGCAGCTGTTCCTCCGACCAAATAAACCTCGCTGTTGCAGTGACGAGGTGAAACGCAGTGACCGAGGTTCCTGTTTGTGGAACTTACACCTTCTGTCACTTTCTGCGTGTGGAGGGGGGGTCCCTTTTTCACCCCTCCAAACGGACCGGATGAGGTCTACTCCGAGGAAACCTACCTCGTCAACCACCGGACTTGTGGAACAAAAATGGTCCATCCTTTCGAGGCCATGCCATCCACGTTAACATGAGTGGGAGTGGTCGACCGATTCGAACGATCACGTATGATCCGCGTATCACGATCACCGATTTTTTTCGCGTGATCACGATCCGATTTGTCAGTGAATTGGTGATCGTAGAAGAAGATCACGTCACGATCACCGATTCTTGATCTCTCTAAGTCTTTGATCCCATCGATGGAGCTTGAACCATTCAAACGGAGCGTGGCTCGAACAACATCTGGCGGCTGAAAAACGGCGTATCTTCCAAAGGAACCGGTGAAAGAAGATTGTAGACTTATTGTAAACTAAACTCTGTGGGTGTTTGACGGCCTACCGCTGTGTTTTTCAACATCGCTCAACAGTGAAAACCTTTCACAATGTCCTAGGACGCATCCTGTCCAGACACTTCGATAAGGCAAAGCTCAAGGGTGTGTGTGGATTCAACACAAAAATCCAACAGCAAATTTTAGCCAATTAGCCCTATCTGGAGATATCATCTCTTTCCTCAACTACCAGCTTCGTTTAACAGCCTGCCGATGTCGAAAACACTGGGCTTGCCCTGCTGTGCCGAAGGCTTCCACAGCCTGAGCACGTCACTTCGAGCATTCACCGACAAGGCGAAGTCAGGCACGTCGAATGAGGGATTGACAAACCTTGGAACTCCAACACAAGCGAAGCTACTCCTCCAATCTGTCTATTCCCAAACCATCCATGGGACTGGAATAGATTACCTACATTGGGGTCATCTTTGTTGGGTTTTCATGTTCCAGTCCCATAGATTATGTCTATTCCAAAACCAGGGAAAGGTCACGGAATTCATGGAAACGTAGCTCTTAGCTCGGATTTCAGGATCTTCTCTGCTCCAATCAGCTTGGTTGATCTTCCCGGAGTCGAACACTGGAGGTCTCGCTGTGAGACCATAGTGTCACAGCAAGCTCGAGCTGGTGTGAATTGTGTTGGCGTAACCACCAATCAGTAACTGCGGATGATTAAAAACAAAAACATATCCAGTACGTACTTGGTCGAACAACCAACATTATACTTGGAACCATCTAGCTCTTATAAGTTTGTTCTGCAATAACAAACAACTTTGATCCCAGAATAGCTCCTACCCCTCCTTCCAAAAACAGGGACAGCATAGGGATTGGAAGTAATCGGATCCAACAAAGATAGCGCATATGCATTTGGGATGCTGAAGCTTGCGGTGAAGGTTTTGAATTGTCAAGTAAAAACATCAGGTTGATGAAAAATCGTCCAGTGGTCTGGATCTGTATTTTGCATCTGTTTCAAGGAGAACGCTACTCACAAACGGTTCTCCTGCCATTCCAGAAAGCAAGGCAGCCAAATAGAATGTGGCACAATTCACACATTGACTACCCTCGTTCCTGAAACAACGGAATCGGACACATGACCCCTGGAAAGCCTCCAAAACATGAAATCCGGAAGTAAACTGGAGAAACACTTGTTTTTCCTTGTTTTTCCTTGTCGACTTTCTGTTGGATGTTTTGTCGACACAGGGAACAACGTGAGGGATGTTTGTGCACCTCCCAGACAGCCTCTCTCGCAAGAGCAAGGTCTCACCACGGCCATGGATGTCCACCTAGTGATTCACCGGCGATTCTGGGAGGGTCGATGGGTAACCCAGAATGGGTCTACGGTATACGTATGGATGCCCAGAATGAATCGATGGGTGCCCAAAATATCGATGGATGTCGACAAAGCCGAAGAAAAACCTTCAGGTTCGGTCAGCAGAACATTGGCTTCCGCAGGAAGTGCTCAGAACTCCCACGCGACGCCTCTCAGACTCGGAAGGTATATGGAAGGTTTCTCCACCCGATCCATTCAGATTAGCGAAGGATATACCGGAAAAAATCCGGAGAACACACAACGACACCGTGGCTGCTTTGAAAAACCGTTGAGGGACGTCTATCCATCCTCCAAATCCGGTCCCAGGCTGTGCCATGGCTGAGGGGAACCAACACAACTTCCGGACCAAACCAGGGCGTAGATTGACATCCTTTGTAGCCGTTGTGGTTGACCATTTGGAACGCTGTCTTCGAAGTGTTTGTTGCAGTGGCGCGAAAAGACGTGTACCTGAAATCACTCTCGCATTGCTGGGTTGGCTTCGTCTTCATGCGTCTAGCGAGGCCAGGAGCCCCTATAGTAGCGTCCTTGCTCCTAGCCTTGTAGCCTGTTGAATTCATTTTCAGAGGTCACTCCGGTCACTCTAGGTCAACTAGTGTGAAGTTTTGACCCACGGAATCGCTCGGCTGCGCGTGGTCAACTTGGTGTATTTCAGGGTCGATCGGACTGGTCTCCCCGCCTGCAGCAACGAAGGTTGGTAGTGCTGGACATATTCCAAGGGAGGAGGGGCCTCTGGCAAGGGAACCGGAACAGATTCGTTTCTTTGGTCAAATCATCGAAACATATCGAAACAGCAGTTCTGGTGTATATATGTATAAACAGGAGGGCATGGAATTTCAACCGACCACAAACGATCACAGCAACCAAAGGTGACCTATGTGACCTATCCTTCTGTGATCCTTCAAGAACCGTGTCACATGTTTGGCCTGGCTCCGTGTCACTGCCCGAAAAGAGATGAGCAGTCAACATGGCCTTTTTCTGGCTGAAAATATACCTTCATCTGCATCAAAAACACATCGAATCCCGAGAAACTCTCCTGAAACTGGAGATCTCCCATGCTTTTCACTGCTTTTCAGGATTTTTCCTCAATGACTCTTTTATGACAATATCCTTCACCAAAGCTCAAAGCATTTCAGCAAACTCTGTTTGCTCGCTCAAACCGCACAAACTGCCGCAAGCAAGCTCGCCCGCTCGCTCTCCGTCGTTTCGCCCACAGCTCAGACGCTCAGGCGCCTGAGGCATGTACTCCACGTGGATCACCTTCGGGCGAAGCACCCGAAGTGCCTCGCGCGCGGGCGTCTCGTCGCGCGGACGTCCGGCGGACGTGCGGAAGTCCTGCATGTCTCGAGGTGGTCGGTGTGGGTCTCGGTGTGATGTGCTTTCCGCCCGGATGTGGGGTGCTTGGTCCGGGTGACTGGGTGACTGGGTGGTTGAGGTCAGGGAACCTTCAGGTGTATCACAACCCACAAGGGGAAGTCACTAGAAACCCGTTTCTCCCCGGATGGAAAAATGCCAAGTTGCCACCTTGGAGGTGTCAAACATCTTCAAACCCATGCTGATTCGTTTCAACAGTCCATTTGTTGGACAAAAAAAATTGGGGGGTGCCAACAGGCAAAACATCATACATACATATACATACTCTGTGAATGGAGTTGAACCTCATTCAATCCTCAGTGCTCCTAAAATCATCCCACTTGGTCAGCTCAGAAGGCCAGAACTCAATCGACATGTCACCGACACGACTCACGACACCCAATTCATACACATTGTGAGCCGACCGTCTGTCCCAAGTACTTAAAAACCTGAGTGAAATGAACATATCCTGCCGGACTTTTCTTCCCTCACTTTGAGAACATGGACAATCACCTCGAAGTTCTTAAACTTGAGCTGCTGGAGGCAACTTGGCAAGTCGAACATGTCTTCCAAATTGTCCAAGTCGACGTCCAAACTCAGCGTCCGTAGGCTGGGCAACGTGACACCGGCCAAGTTCCTTGGTTCTGACACCTAATTAACGGCTGGCAAGGACAGCTTAGTGCTGACCGGCCAGCTTACTGTTGTTTTCTTTCTGGATGTGTGTGTGTGTGTTGTTTTCTGTAGATGTTCATTTGGAGAGGTGCGGTTTAAGATGACCAGAAAACAGGACAACTCAAACTCGATAAAGCAAACCACACGTCTTATCGCTGACTCCGCAAGGGCTCCAGCGAGCACGAAGTCCCAAGGTCAAGGAGCCCAATCCGTCCAAGGTGACATTGGCCAAGCTCTGCTCAAAGTAAGTGCCCTTGGATTGACTCTTTGGGACACGCTGCGCTTCCTGAAGGAGAAAAAAACCAGGTTTGGTTACTGAAAACGCTGCTGTAGCTCCACAAATCCAGCCAAATGAAGAGGGATATCTAACTTTTATATAACTTATAACGTCACTGGAGGGTCATCTATCGAAACAAATCACGGACCTACCTGGGGGGATCACGACATCGAACGACTCACGGATCGCGACCGGAGATTCGTGGATCGGTGTCGAAAAATCAGACTCCTGATCAAACCACGTGTCAAACACCAAGACCCGTAAAGTGCGGGGCAGCAAAACACCTTCCAAGCTCTGGTTGAACATATTGCCGAAGGTCAAAGTCTGCAGGCTGCTTGGCAAGGTGACACCTTTTAAGCTCTGGTTGAACATATTGCCGAAGGTCAAAGTCTGCAGGCTGCTTGGCAAGGTGACACCTTTTAAGCTCTGGTTGAACTCGTGGCCGAAGGTCAAAGTCTGCAGGCTGCTTGGCAAGGTGACATCTTTTAAGCTCTGGTTGAACATGTAGCCGAAGGTCAAAGTCTGCAGGCTTCTTGGCAAGGAGACACCTTCCAAGCTCGGGTTGAACATATTGCCGAAGGTCAAAGTCTGCAAGCTGCTTGGCAGCATGATGCGAGCCAAACTCTGGTTAAACCGCTGTCCGAAGGATAATGTCAGAAGACTGCCGGGTATGGAGACACCTGCAAAGCTCCGGTTATATTGACCACCAAATCTCAATGCTCGCAAGCCCTCTGGCAAAGCAACATCAATCAAGCTCTGGTTGAAGGCTTGCCCAAAGGTCAGTGATTTCAGACCTCTTGGCAACACTACACCTGTCAACCTCTCATTGAAGCCATGGTCTAAGACCAAAGTCTGTAATTCTTTGGGCAGCCACATGCCTGCGATGATCCTTCTAAAGTCGCGTCCGAAACTCAATGTCTGCAGGCCAATTGGCAAGATGCCATCTGCCAAGCTTCGGTTGAATCGACAGCCGAAGGTCAAGCTCTCAAGGCCGGTGGGCAGCGACACGACGCCTTCCAATGTCTTATTGAACCAATAGCCGAAAGTCAAGGACTGCAAATTGTTGGGCAGCAAAACACCTTCCAAACTTTGATTAAAATTTCCACCGAAGGTCAATGTCTGCAGGCTGCTTGGCAAGGTGACACGTTCCAAGCTCTGGTCGAAACTGTTGCCAAATGTCAAATCCTGCAGTCTTTTGGGCAAGTTGACTCCTTCCAAACTCTGGTTGAATTTTGAGCCAAAGGTTAAACTTCGCAGGCCGCTGGGCAAGGTGACAGCCTGCAAGCTCTGGTTGAATTCTGTGCCGAAGGTCAAAGTCTGCAGGCTGCTTGGCCAGGTGACACCTTCCAAGCTCTGGTTGAACTTGTAGCCGAAGGTCAGAGTCTGCAGGCTGCTTGGCAAGGTGACACCTTGCAAGCTCTGGTTGAATGAATAGCCAAAGGTCAAAGTCTGCAAGCTGCTAGGCAAGGAGACACCTTCCAAGCTCTGGTTTAACTCCTTCCCAAAGGTCAAAGTCTGCAGACCACTTGGCAAGGTGACTTTCTCTAAGCTCTGGTTGAAGTGAACAAAATTTAAAGAACGTAGGCTGCTTGGCAACACAACACCTTCGAAGTCCTCGGTCTCGTGGCTGAACGTCAAAGTCTGCAAGCTGCTCGGCAGTTTGACACCGTGCAAACTCAGTTTGGAATTGGTCAATGAGGCAATGGCATTTACAGCACCCACTTGCGTAGCAGTCCGCTCGCACCCGTCTGCCGCTCGCACTAAACTCAATGTTGCTTCTGCTGCACCAATAGGTCGAAGAAGGTACTGGATCTCATCGACTTCGACCAGCTCGACCAGCAACTCATCCAAGTCTTGCAGGACTTGACCGTGGGAAGTCAACAGCAGCAGCAACCCTTGGTCAAGCTGGATCCTGGCTGCAATCTTTTGGTAGACATCTCCCACCTCGGTCTGCGAGGTCATGGATATTATCTCGGATGAATGCTAGGAAAATGAAAGGAATATAAAAACAAAAATAGTGCGTCTAGGGCTGATAAAATCGATCAGTGACTGTTACGTTCGGCACGCCAGCCATAGATACAAGGAGCCAAAATATTGTTTTAAAGCAAAAAAACAAAACAAATGCAAATTGCGCTGCTTTTGCATGTTCATGTGCTTTTGTTTTGCATAACCCTCTGGCTGTTTTTTTTCACATTTGCTTTTTGATCGTTGGTCATGTATGGCTGCCATCGCTGAACATAAAGTTACTGTACTTCTTGTGTTTAGTTGTGACCCATGTGAGGGCTGGTCTCTTTTGCTCCTGTCACACAAAGGACCAGCGAGTTTGAGTTTTCATAGCCATTGCTTTGGCAAGTTTACGATTGCTATCCCGGTCCCCAACGAGACTGGCCCGAAAAGACAAACTGATACACAAAATGCAAACAGTACATTCAAAGGATTACATTCTTCAAGCAAACTAACAGATTCTTTCCTAGTCAAGGGATGTCTTTGGTGTCTTCATGTTTGTCTCCCCCCCCCTTTGCGGCCCTTCTTTTGGTCTCGCAGTGTCGTGGACCGACCGGATGAGCCCCCCAAGTGCTCCATGTTTTTGAAACCCGGTGTACAGCTGGAATCGGCCCCCCCTGTGACCAGGAACTAGGAAGCACCCGCGATTGAAATACATACTACCTGCTACCCACCTGGACGATTTTGTTGTCATGAAATCCTCGGCAATGATCATCTGTGCACCATTTCTTAATGCAAAAGCCTGCAACACAACACAAGCGGCTGAGAAAAAGAGCAAAAACCGGCAAATCACCACCCAAAAACAACCGGCCCAAGCAAAACTACATTTAAGAAAGACCAAAACCAACACACACACACAGAGAGCACACACACATCAAAAGCACAGTAGTTACAATACATTCTATTCAATGAATCTGCAGGCAATTTAGTCTTGGGTGTGTAATATGTATCTACCTCCCTCCCTGCCAGTCACCCTGGACCCTCGTCACAGCCCAAAATGAACGACGCGCTTCGAGAAAACCATTGGACTTGCGGCACATACCTCTTCAAACACTGATGTCCCCCACTTGCGGCCCATGATGACTTGAACATGTTGGAAAAGGACCATCCTTCGTGGGACCTCTCTCCCATCCTTTGAATGACTTCTCTAGGAGGCTGTCAGCTTGGCGTCCCTCTCCAGCTGAAAGCTCGAGCCATCAAGGCCATAGATCGCCACTGCATCCGATCTCCAGGCGGCACTGGATCTCTCACACTGAATGTCAGGTGTCTCCAATGACCTGACAAGAGGGAACATCTAGAAAAGCAGAACCAGGCGGAGCCGGAGCTTTTGAGAAAACAAACAAGCCAAATCCAGAGGCGTCGCACAAAGTTAGAGCTGTATACAAATAATGTTGGATCTTGATTAGTAAAAGGGACCCCCCCCCCTCTCCCTCAAACAAAATGGGGGATCCGCTATAATAACTACCACCAAAACAAATCTGGGTTCCTAGGAGGATTCCTTTGGTAATTGATTGTAGTATTAATGTTCCTTTCTGAAGTTCTTTGTCATTAGGTATTCTTTGCAATCCTTTCATACTACTATATAAAGGATTGATTAAGGAATTGATGGCTTTGGGAAGCTGTGAGGTTTGAAGAAGAACTATAGAAACCTATACTTATCAGATCTTATCAATACTCTCAGTAAGCCAACCATTGGCTTAGTAGAATTACGAATGTCCATTTGTATTTTTCTTCAGGAAAAAAATGCACAATTGAGGACCCTTAAAACAAATTCATTGTTGAGGATCACGGGCCTTCCTGGTCTACTACCTTGAACATTTGTTTAGGAGCAATCTTTACACAAAGGATTGATTAGGGAATTGATGGTTTTGGGAAGCTATCAGTTTTGAAGAAGAACTATAGATCTTATCAATACTTTCAGCAAGCCAACCATTGGCTTAGTAGTAATTATATACTATGTCTTTTTGTCTAACGGAAATATGCTTAACCCTAAATATTGTTTAGATAACACAAAAATAGGATCCCCAAATAAATTAGCATAATAGAGGACCCTTAAAACAAACAGGGTGTCAATGTGTCAAGAATTATTTTTCAAAAAGTTAGCATTATAGAGGGCCCTATTACTAATCAGCGTCCAACATTAATGTGCATATATATATATACAATCATAAGGACCGCTTCTGTGTTTGTATACCTTTGGCTTTTGGACAATGCAGAAAAGGCAGCTCTATCATGCATACCAAACACTCCAGACTGCATGTGTTCAGCTTGGCAACTATGAATTGCATTGAGATGGCTTTTGGGGTGAAGGTTAGCCCCTACCACGTCCACGCCAGGGCACGGCAAGCGAGGATAAGGCTGGCGAGGCACAGCGTCAGGATTGCTGTGCATGGCGATTGAAGGCACCGTTGTTGAAGCGGCAAAGAGCTGCAAATCGTCAAACACACGTGATCATTCAAGGGTTTTTTTTGTATAATCCGCTGTCAAAGAAGAAACAAATCAAACAAAAATGGTTGGCGGTTGGCGATGCTGTTCTTTTACTGGGCGTTGGTATCCCCTAAAACGCCTCCTGCATAAAGAGGCAGTCGGCATGGTCCACATCTACCTGAGGAGGATGGAGCACTAGGAAAGACTTGCCAGTAACTAGAAGCTACTAGGTGGAGGCCATCGCTATTAGGTTCGAGGCCATCGCTACTAGTAACAAAAATCAAGATTTCTAGTGACTAGAAGCTACTAGATGGAGGCCATCGCTATTAGGTTGGAGGCTCGCTATTAGTAGCTTTCTAGTAACTAGAAGCTACTAGGTGGAGGCCACCGCTACTAGCAACAATATAGCTTTCTAGTAACTAGAAGCTACTAGGTTCAGGCCATCGCTATTCGGTTGGAGGCCATCGCCACTAGTAACAATAAACCTTTCCAGTAACTAGAATCTACTGGGTGGAG
>CAXAMN010028950.1:40022-59635 GCA_963970005.1 Durusdinium trenchii | reverse complement strand
TTCCAGTAACTAGAATCTACTGGGTGGAGGCCATCGCTATCAGGTTGAAGGCCATCGCTTTCTAGTATCTAGATGTAACTAGAAGCTACTTTTTTGGAATTGTTGACAGGACGACGCTCGTCGCGTCGCAGGCGCCGGACGCTTGTCCGCTGCCTTCAGCAGGTCCGGCGAACGGGAGGAGCTCCTGAATGCGTTTTCCAAAGGAGGTTCGACCACGGGGCATGGGTCTACCAAGACAGGGGGGTGAAAAAGTGGACAGAAAGGTATACCGGAGGTGTGCACACCTGAACCTGGTCATCGTATATCCAGGTTTCGAAGTGTTGCAGTGGAGAATCGCAAACAATGTATGTTTGAGACATGTTGGGACGGTCAAAAAAATGGTGAGTGGAATTCCAGGGCCAACATAGATCCAGCTGTTGTGTGCCTTCTGGAAAAATGTTCCCTGACTGGGGGGGACCCTTTCAAAGCAGACTTGCAGGTGAGGTGTACCACTGGGCCTCCACCTGAAGTTTGGTTAAAGTACAGTACTGGTGGGTGGTCCCTTTTTCACTCCCGGGTCATACTTTGTGTTATGTATTATATATATATATCGTATTATATCGTTGATGCACTATTTCTCAACTCGGGCATCAACTTAACCTTCCCATCTTGTGCATCAGCTGGAGGTGTCACAAAGGGTGAGAACATCAAGTATGATGTTCTCAAAACGTATGTGCTAGTAGCAAGAAGCTACTCAAACGTCACCACAGGGCATTACTACGAACGGAGCGATCGGACCCTACGAACGGGGCGCATGTCCTCGCATGTCCACCGAACGGGGCGCTCCGAGACACGACGAGCGCGAGAGACGACGCCACCAAAGGCGGTTCCTTTTGCTCACCATGATGCTCTGATGATGAGCATTAACAAGAACACCTCCCAAATGGGCCCAGCAGCTAAGCACTATACAACTCAACAGAACTCAACTGAAAATGGAACTTAAGTTTCTCGGACCATGGACTGAACAGAGTTCAGCTCTTGACATTCGGCAGTAGGCAACCCGCCCCATTTCCTGTCGTCCAGCGATCCAGTTCCGTTTAACCCACACCAGGGCACGGCATGGTGGATAAATAATGCTCCAGGAGCTCGGTAATATTGCTCAAAGGCAGGAAGTGCAACACCTGCACCGTGCAGTCTACCGTGCCATGCGCGCCATGTGCTACGTGATCCGTGCGCGAACGGGACTTGCGAACGGGACTCGCGAACGGGACTCGCACTTAGAGCAGTGTGACCCAAAAAGCACGGAAAGGACTGCAAAAAAAAGACACTCCCTCCAACATCCTGTTGAGAAGAAAGAATGGACTTCCAACCTCTCCAAGTTCAAAAAATAGGGTCGCCACGATCGACACCCACAATTACAGCACAGCCTTGGAGACCTCGCGCTCTTTTCCGACCGACTGCTGCTCACCGGCGGGAACGGCGGCTGCGGGCGCCGTTGCGGCGGCCTTCCGTGACCTGCGAGGGAGTGCCGAGGGATGTGAGAGACGGACTGCCCGAAATGCTATGTCGGCTTAAAAGTGTTGTCGTTTATGACATCATTGATGAGCTTTTCCCCAAAAAAAGAAAGAACACCAAGGGTTTTCCCCCCCTGGACTGGCAGCCGCGCCAGGAGATGTGCGCTTTGCAGCTCATTGGCATCCACACTGGACTGGCAGCGGCGCCTAGAGCTGGTCACCGTGGGTCCCAGCGGTGGTTACTCGTTACTCACACGTCGGTCTGAAATGAACGCATGTAGTTTTTGTTTGATATTGTCCGTTAAAAAACAATGATATGTAATGAATTACAAATTAAATATGCCAAACATTGTCAAACATTTAAAGAACGGCATAAAACTAAGCGTTGTCATTGTTGGGATTCATCCTGTCACTGTAGACCACAAACAAATAATTGTGAAATAACTGCAGAAAGCTCACATGTGGCATGATTCCAAGCAAGCAGGCACATGTAGGTATCGTCAAGGCAGTCAAAAGAATCAATCCTGAGGCTCTGCATGGCGCATACCCCAAGTCCCTCAAGCGACCCTTTTTCAGTGGTTTTGAAAGCGGTCTCAGGTGGCTCCTGTGTTGACGAGTCTTTCGCTTCGATGTGAACCGAGGAAGGGAGGAAGCATAGGAAGCGTTGTCCGAGGAACCATGGATCCTCACACCGAACACCGGTGTTCTCGTCTGTCACCGGTCTCTCTTGGCATTAACCGCTTTCGTCAAGGTCCTCAGCATACAACAGTTCAGGAGTTGCGTGGACACCAACCATTCATGTTGATCAAAATGCCTTTTCTCATCTCTCCTTACATTTAGAAAAGCAACTGCCCAAAAAGGTTTTGCATGTTATTGCGGGTTTGGCGCTGAAACATGCTGAAACCTTCCTCCCCCAAAAAAAATTGACAGGTGCTGAGGAGATGCAAAAAGGACACGCTCAATAAATTGCAAACAATCGTCACCTCCAAGTATCTATAACTTACTTGAAGCATCTTGAAGCGCTCTTCCCACACGCAAACGGTCCGTTCACCGCACCGGCTCTGTCAGGACACCACGTTGAGCGACCGAACCGTGCCTCATTTGGAGGAAGAGCTCCAAGTCTTTGATCTCTTGCTGCAGCTCGGCCACTTCACCTCGTGTCAACACGAACACGGCGGAAAAAAAAGCTCCAACTGCGGCGTTTCACGGAGCGCAGCTAGCCTGAACTGGAGGCTTCTGTGGTTCAACGGCGGTGGCCTGATGTCACATCGTCGTGTGCCACTCATCCCACCAGACTCGGTCGAAAAAGGCAAAAAACAAGAACACACACAAGGAATTGCAGTTGATGATGGTCTTGGTGCATTTGATTTTGGTTCTCTCTTTGGGATGCTTTGATGATTGCATTTTTGGTTAAAGATTGAATGATTTGCGTGCCAATGCCTTGAGCATTCTTGCAAATCTCTTTGGAGTTGTGTGTGAAGCTCTCCCTTCTGGATGTTCAACACTAATCCATCGGGTGATCAACCAGTCGATTCTTAATTGAAAACCCCAAGTGCCAATATTATTGAGGGATCAGGACAAGACTTCTATCCAAAACCAATTCTCATTAACCCTGGTCGGGGTCGTGCGTGGGTGGGTTGGGGTGGGTGGGTGGGCCAGCGGTGGCTGCTGGTCGTGGCTGCTGCCGGCGCTGCCATCAGCCTGAGAAGTGTGCCCCGTCAGCAAGAGGCATGGAGGACCGTGGAGGGGGAGGAAATTGGTAGTTTGGGATCCAAAGCTTGCAAATGGCTCAACCAAATGATTAAGTGTAAATACATCTTAGGATGAGGGGCATTGGTTGAAATCTTTTGAATAATAGGATTGCTTTTATTTTGTTCCATCCCATCAATGTCTTATCAGTCTTGTGATCCATTAAAAGCACCAATGAAATTCATTGGAACTGGAACCACTGCCTTTGTTGTTTTATGATGTAACACATTGCTCCAGCCCGGCCAATAAGGTGCCACATTGAATTGGCCTGGTGTCCCAGACTGCTTGGCTGGGGTGGAGGTTGATGAGGTTGGGCATCGTTGGACTGCTTGTTGGGGCATTCTGTGAGTTTGTTTTCTTTTGGCATCGTGGGACAAATGGGTTGTATTCGAATCTAAAGATATCGAAAGGACCTTTCATCCTAATGAATCATGGTGCAAAAAAACATGTCCATCAAAGATGCCACTTATCATATGACCAGGCTTCACGCAGGATCAAATGTCCTTTTCATAATCATGTTTCAGGATCATGATGACAACTGGTCATCTGCTACACATGTTACCAGTGAGACCGAACCACTCACTTGACCTGTGACTTGGCTGCTAGCTGGGGCCCAAACACGGACTTAGACTGCACGTCAATCATGATGGATTTGCCACCTGATGATGAGGGGCCGAGGATAGACATGGCTCCAGGTGCCATGCAAATGGTACTCGACAGTGCTTCGGAACTCGTTACTCCAGCTCGAAAGCCTCAGCGGTTGCCAGATCTTTCGTAGCTTTGTCACTAACCTCTCAGTCTATTTTCCTGGCTTTACCCAGAGAGTTCTCATTTGGGGCAACATGTTGGCAATAGGTTGACTTTTACCACATCAGTCAGTCATTTAATTGCTACTTTTGGCCATCGAGGACTCCCCAAGACAATAAGATTGGTTGCTGCAAGAAGGGCTGTGTTGCGAGTTTCCGGACAAATCATCACAGACTGCGTGAAGCTGAAGAAACTTGGCTCAATAAACTTGGGAGCTGATTTTTCTGTCATTTTTGAGTCTAAACTTGTTGTTGCCCTTCAACTTCCCAACAGTTTTGTTGCAGTTACAATCTTCTCTGGGTGAGGGCCTGCGCGAGAAGATCCAGACCATGAACCAGGAAGAAAGCAATGCTTTCATTCTGGGTCTACTTCAGAAGCTGCCGGTCAAGGAGACCAAGAATCCCGAAGCAGTTTCTTCAGTGAAACCATGGTTCAAGTTTTTCTTTGATTTTGGTATGTTTTATATCCATACACTCACAATGATCTTTCTATGTTGAGGTCTTCTTGTAGAAAGAATCTCTGTTCACCGTACCTCAGGTTTCTTTGGACTTTGCGGTGGCTGGCTTTGGCATGTGTGAGAGTGCCTTCTGCATGCTCCTGGGGGTCAACGAGAAAAGGGTTCCTTGTTTGGAATCATCCCTTAGCCTTGTGCAGCAAATTATATTCCATAGATACGAAGTGTCTCATTTTTTTCAAAAAAAGGGTTCATACCCAGGCCCAGCATCAACCATGAAAGAAAAGGTTCAGGATGTTAAAGTCTAACCATTTACATAAGGTTAATCATCCACTCAATGTTTCACCCTTTTTTAAGCCAGTCCTGTCAGGTCCGAAGGCTGAAGCTCGGCTTGGGAACAAACAATGTGCCTGTTGACAGGAGGAAATACAATGGCAAGGTGCCAGGTGAAAAGGCTTCATCCGTTGACAGCTTCTTCAGCTATTGCTACTGGAACATGGCATCTTGTTGTTGTGAAAGTTGAAGCCTTTTCTTTCTGTTGAAAGCTTTCCTTTTGTTGTTGAATTTGGCTAGTTTCTGTGAATTGAGGTCCTTGTGTTCAAAAGATTTGGGGTGTCTGAGGCAGAGCCCCTTGCTGAGACTGAAGCAGTTGAAGAAGTGACTGGTGCAGCCCTCTGTGCATCTGGGTTGTTCCTTCCACGTCCCTTCCCATTCATTCAATAAATTGTGCCTTTGGGGTTTGTTTGGGATTCCTTGATGGAATATCTAGAATCAGAAGCCATGCATTCCAAGAAGTCTATTCCATGTGCCATGTTTCCCAAAGCTGTGGCATTCTATCTTTCCATCCAAGGTGCTGTGGATTCGGATCTTCCAGCGAATCTCCTTGACAACACCATTGCTCCCAGCCACAGTGCCCAGACCTTTGCGCAGGTCAATGCTGTGGCTGCGGTGGAGATGATGGCCCCGGGCAACAAGGCATTGGGTGGCCATGAGGCTGATCAGAATGAATCTTTATTTTGCAACTCTTGGTAGTAGGTGAAGGTCCAAAAACAAACTGTTTAATCCAACATAATAAATCATTCCAAAAGTGAGGTATGTCCCCGAGACACATCCAGCACATGACCATGGATGCCTTCTATGAGTGGTACATCATGTGGTGCAATGGGGCTGACATTGCTGAGTCAGACCGGTGCAAGCAACGACGGTTTGTTTACATCTATGAAGAGCGATGGCAATCTGTTGTTCAAATGCGGCATACATCTCAACATGCCAGGCTGGTTGTTATTCTTTGAAGGGATAAGAAAGGTTGAAATATATTTGTTTTGCAATTTAGAATCTGTGGCTACCCAACTCCCTTTAAACCTATTGGCATCTTATGTATGTTTCTATTGGTATACATTGGAGGGTGACAGTGTTCATGTGAATGGGGTGTAACTCATGACGGACTCCACACTTAGCAACACTGAAAGTGGCCTGCTCTTACATTGGAAAAAAACAACCATCCATCCCAAGGCAACTCTGGAAGACCAATATCTCAACCATGGCAGGTGCACACAATGTGCCAAGTTCACAGAGCGCATCAAAAATTCCTTGCTCCAGTTGGAACGGGATGCTTTACACAAGTGCCAGGCTGTGCACATCAGGAACATCAGAATGTTCCGCGATACACAAATGAGATTGAACATGTTGTCGGAGGAATCAACCAATGGGCAGGGGACTGGGGCATCCATTCTGAAGGTGGATATCGACGCCCTAGACCAAGCGAAGACCAGGTACCCTCGGAACATGGTCAATGCCAAGAGCCTATCTGGTGTTTGGCGACCCACTGCACATGTCATTTGTGCAATAGTGCATGGCGATCCTTGGTTCCAAATTTGTATTGATTCAGTAGTTAGATTGGACTCCGAGTATTATTGGTCCTATTTGTAGGTTGACAGGACAAATACACACCTCCATCCCACCTCCATCCACGCTTGCCCTGAGGTAGTGGAGATATACTTCATAACCCCACCTGACCTGCCAAAGGACTCTAGCACAGAGCTGACGTGCTTGTTCAGGGCCTTAGATATGGCCCACGAGATCCTCACAGCTCGTGGATTAGATTTCCCACAGCATCTATGCATTGAGGCGCTTGAAGTTCAAAGAATTGGTTTGTATTATTTTTGTTTGTTTACTGATTCTTTGTCTTGACTTTGGCCATTGGCCTCGCTTGTTCAACCCTTCCAGACGGACAACTGTTGCAGAGAGGGCAAAAAATCAGATTGTTGCCAAAGCGAGTGCTTCAGCAATAATTTCTGGCAGGTCCCTGGACTCAAGAAAAAACATAATGAATCCTTTTTTGGTTGAATGATTTGTTTTGTACTAAGCCCCTGAACTATGTGAGGTTCCTGCTACCTTCTAGTCTCTCTTTGCCAATTGTTTGAGGTTCCGCTCTGTCACGCACACCTTCGGAGAGGTCGGGCACACTCACTCGTGTGTGGACCAAAGGCTGAGCATTGTCACAAGTGCCTTCACGAACACGGACGTTATCCAAGAACCGCAGGCCTGACTCAGACTCACTCTATGTTAAAAGCTGGTCATGAGCCTCATGGTTTTAAGACTTCAATGTGCAATGATAATACCATGTTTAGACAGGGACATATAAATACTTCCCAATAACAAGTCTGTCAGTTTCCATTTGTCAAGATTGATGGGTCGATTCCTTTCCTTGCAGGACTTTGTTGACATCATCAAAGCCAAGGTCCAACCATCCCGGCGCCGTGAACTCCGGGCAGAAGTGCTTGAGGGGGGCCCACAATTGGCAAAAGTACTATGACCAGTATGGGGTTTCTATTTCTGGCCTCGTTCCAAACCCTAAAGGTCAAGAAACGGAAGTCAATCATTGCTGGCGGTTCATTCGGAGAGCTGAACCCTGGATGTGAGAATGGCTAACTTCCCTTTTTCTGAACCCATTTCAATTAGACCACATCAACCATTATTATAGCCTACCAAATTTCTCTGTCTCTGAGGACCTACCACTCTATGATGACAAGTCTGGAGATTCATGGTCTCCAACAGAAATTCCTGATGAAGAGCCTTGAACTGATACACTGCTCAAATCTCCAAACTGTCTTTTTAAAGACTGTTGCGGTGGTGGATGTAACCAAACATGATGGTCCTGGTCATGTGCGTTAGGTGTCTGTTTTTCATGACAGTCTGCTGGTGTGCAGGTTAATTTTGCTTAGATGCAATGTCCATTGACATCCAATGATGAGGTCTACAACTGCTCTGAGACTGATTGTGTGCTTTTGGTCAAGCAGTTGGTCAACTCTGAATCTTTGTCGCAGCCACCTACAGTATGCCTCCCCGGGGACTTTGGTAAGCGATTGAAAGCTCCCTTGGAGGGCCTTCCCAGGAATTTGGTTTCAGACCGTGCCAAGAAAGAGTTCCTGTTCTTGGATATTTGTCATTTTCTTTCTATGGAAATTGCTAATATATATATATATATATTTATTTTAGCTATATACATTTTCACAATTATACATGATATATCTATAATCTCTTGTCCCTGGGCTGCCCATGACCCCAAACAGCCAAGTCACATGTGGCCGCTTGCTCATCTCAGGTTCCTGAAAACAGCTGATGTGGTGGAGAAGGAGCCCTGGAACCTTCACCGTGCAGCTGGTGCTTTGCGGCACTGGGTGGATCTTTGCCTAGTATTATGTTTCATTGGTTCTTTTCCACTGGCTCTGATGGCGACAACGAGGTCAACAAATAAGAACGATCAATAACTGGGCTTTACATCAACATTAATTTGAGAGTCAAACAGTGGGTTTTTGGTTGTCATGCTTGCAGCAGCAATGGTCTCATCTTTTCTGACATTCAGTTCAACCATCAGCTTTGATGCCAATTAGGACCAGAATGACCGACAAGAATGGCCTTGTATTCCTGAGCCACAGTGGTGGTTTGCGTCCAGGACAAGACCACTTGGTTTGGTCCCCAATCCTGAAGGGTGACTTGGCTGTTGACATGTGTATTCCATGACCAGTGAAACTTTAAACAATATCTATTGTTTTTCTGGGTGATGTGGATGCAATGTTGGACATAACAATGTGGTTTTAGCTCTTTCAACGTCATTGTCATACTGTTGTGGTATGATGTGATGATAAACCTCACCACTTTCAACCAGTGAGTGTCTGAGTTCTGGCTTTGCCTATTGATCCTATTGAGGTGGCATCGATTTGCCCCGGGACCAGTTCGTGCTGTCATTGTTGAGAAAGCCAAGCCCAAGCCTGCTCCTGGTCCAAAGGGTGAGCCCAAGAGGCGTGGCCGAAAGCGAAAGAGTGAAGTTGAAGGTGAGTCGGGTGATGCTAGGGGAGCAGAGGAAATCTTTGATGGGCGATCGAATGTGGCCAGGATTTCCCCCCCACCTCCACCAGGACCAGATGAATCCCTTTTTGAAGTGGAAGAGTCAGCAGAGCCCATCCCTACAAGAGCCACCTTTGCTGGACGGAGCAGGCCAAAGGCTGAACAGGGCCAGCGTGACTTTGATCAACGGCGCCAGATGTACTATTCAATGGTTCCATCCAGCTTTTGGAAGGATCATTTTGAAAGGCAGTATTGGGTCAAATGCTCCCAATGTCCCACGATTGATGATGCTATCGCCAGTTTCTTAGATGATATTGGTGTGAAACCTCAGCCACCCAGCTCTCGGCCTGCAGCCAGGGCTCCAAAGGCTCAGGCGAAGGGAAAGGCAGCGGCAAAGCCAAAGGCTAAAGCCAATCCTGGTCGTGGACGATCTCGAGGGCGTGGGCGTGGGTGTGGGCGGGGCTTGCCTGTCCGCTGAGGGTTTATGCTTACTTAGGGGTTTTGACACAGTCAGTTGGCTGTGCTGGGGAGATCTTTGTGGATCACCTACTTGTCCACTACAAGTACCAATCCTTAGATGGTGGCAGTGTGACCACTGCCATAGCCATGATGGCGAGTTTGGCAAACTGAACCAGCAACGCTGGAAAAGAAATTGTGAGAACGTTTGCGGAGGGCGGGAGGGCTTGAGGGGTTCTGAATTTGAGATCCCCTTTCACTAGTAAAGTCCAATGTGATAGTCGTCACTTTACAGTATTGTAATGCTATCCCACTACCATCCCAAAAGCACCATATGTACAAGGGCACAGTTCCAGCATAAACCCTGGTTTCATGAGACATGGCACTTAAATAAATCCTTGTTTCATGCGCTGCTGCAGGACCAGGGACATGCTGCTTGGTAGTAATCAAAATCAAATCCATTAGTGACAAACCATACTGACTAAAGTCCACTGGCTTGAAAAACCAAATCCATACAGACATTGTTTTCTGATGTCATACACAGTTACTACAGTTGCTCTCAGTTCTATAGATTTCAGCCCCATGCCATTGGATCTTCCTGCCGCTGACTCTGGACCCAATGTTACTGCAAAATCAGTGACCAAGAGTCAAATGAAGCGCCCTGCTGCATCAGCCAGAACGAAGAGGTCTGCCAGACCTTCCTCAGCAGGGACATCCAGTGGTGGATTGCAGCTTCCTCCAGATGATTTTGGTGTTGGCGACAGTCTTTTCTTTGACACTGTTGATGATGGGACTGGTTTTGATGAGTTGTTGGGGATTGGCCCAAAGCAGTCACCTAATTCAGTGCTGGTTGCAAGCCCAGAGGAAGACCTTCGGACTTTTGATGATCCAACGTTGAAAGCAGCAGCTTCTAGGATTCCTAGTGTGGTCTTCCACCCCTTCCGGGACCTTGATAGCACACTGGCGTCACCGCCACCATGTGATCCAGATTTAGTTGATACATTGTGGGAAATCTATAGTGTGCCACGCCTTGGTCCAATCATGAATCAACTTGGTGGAAAGTCTAGGAGATCCTATGATCTCAAACATTTCTGGGATTTGAGAGATGCAGCCTTTCAAAGATGCCTTCTCACTGACATCTCAATCCTCAGACCTTTGGGTGTTATGTTGAGTCCACCCTGCACCTGTGTGTGCCAACTCATGCACAGCAACTGGAGTCGGATGGATGCTAAGCAGCGAGTTTTGAACCTGGAAGATGCCTGCCTACACATAGACCTTTCAATGTGGATTGCCACATTCCAATTGGATCATTCCCGGTACTTCGCCTTTGAGCACCCTGGAGGTAGCTTAGCATGGGACCGTGAATCCGCAACACAGAAGCATTGCAAATGTTCTTTTTGGGTTTGCTTTGACATCCCTACTAAGTGATGTAATCCTTCCTTACAGGTTGGCAGGGCCATGATGCAAGAAATAAATGCTTGTTCCAAATGGGTACAAATTGAAACAAGCCAGTTTTCCACTCCTGGGTTTGCGCTGCGCATGTGCGCGCCCAAAGCGCCCCCAAAAAGCACCCCCAAAAAGTGTGCGTGCGCGTGTGAACCCAGATTCCCTTTCCCAAGATGAACCACTGTCACCATGCCTCCTCAGGTACAACGTGTACGACATCGTCCAGGGGTTCAGTTGGCAGTCTTCGATCAATGCCAATTTGGATTGAGATCCATTGTTGCCCAAAAACCTATTAAGAAAAGGACTTTTGTGCTCACAAACAGTGAGCATATATTCAAGACGTTGGATGGGAGAACCTGTCCTGGCGACCATCAACACCAGGTAATTCAAGGCTCCGAAGGTGGTAGAAAGAGGTCTGAGGCAGCCCAGGAGTATCCACCATCATTGGTGGAAGCTCTTTGCAAAGGGTTCCTGGCACAACAGACTGATTTGCGACAGTAAAAACAATTGCTGCTGCTGGAACAGAGTGTGCCACCAGCATATGAAACATAAAACCAGTACCTCTCACATTGACAATCTTTCATATGTCTAGCGCTCTATGTGTGTATTGTGTGTCACTGCACATTATGCTTTCACCTTAGCAATCTTTGTAATGTCTCACAAGTATAGTATCATAATATCATCGTTTTGTTTGTTTGTCTTTTCTATTTTGTTAAAGATGGTGTTGCAACCTGTTTGCCATTCAGTCCTTGGTCATTGGTTTGGCTTTTGAATGGAATAACTTCTTGTCGTCTTGGTTTGGGGGGGTCAACGTTTTGAAATGCACTGGATTTGGGGAGGGAAGTTCTGCGGGTTTCGATTGAAATCGGCGGAAATCGCTGTCTCATCGACCGGAATCAAGTGCATCTGAAACAATCCCCAATCAAGTGCACTTGTAAATCTTTAATTTCAGAATTCCCATTGCAGATCTCACATGATAAATTTCAACATGTCAAGATGTGCAGATTTCAATTGAAGTCTGCACATGTTCATAATGGAGAGTATGTGATTGCAGAAGTCTGGTTCATAAAACCATGACCCCTCCTTCTGCTGTGGTGTATAACTCCTTATGAACATCTGCTGACTTCAATTGAAAGCTGGAGATGTCAGGAGCTTTGAATTCAAAATATAACTTCTGCAGGATCAACTTTTTACATTACCTTTTTGATTGGGGCCTGTAGATTTTGGCTGGAGCATTGCCTTCACGATTGGCCGCCATGGAGCTGCCTGATGAGGAGTTTGCACCCTCCACTGTGATGATGGAAGATACTTGATATCAAATACAATAGAAACATCTATTTTAGAATTTTAGATTAGTCTAATTTATGTGGTTTGCATCTGGTCCCAAGCCCTTTTAACATTGGCAACCCCAGGATGAGCCACCTCCAGCCCCAGAATCTCCATTGATGATCGATGAAGAGATGTTGAAGCCTGATGTGAACCCCGGCGCTGACTCTGATGCTGTGTCAAGCTGGGGAACAGGAACAACCACAGCTTTAGCAGCTATGGCAAAACCGGAGGATGGGTTATGGGATGCCATCAACGACCGTATCAAGAGTCCTTAGGCTACCTATTATGGAAGTTTCAATGGATATATGGTTTCATGTTGTTTGAACCCATACTATGCTAAACATACTCATATCTTATGGTTTCAATTTTTGTTATATCAATGTGTGTGGTATCTCACCTTTGGATTGGTTTCACTGGACCCTAGTCTGTTGATCTCTCATTGCTGAACAATCGATTCAGGTGCTGGAGGTGTCCGTCAGTACATCTATTCCAAGTTCCCACTTCAATCTACGCGGCCTAGTGAGCTGGGTGCACTGCTTCAGAAGATGGTTCCTATGGTGCCATGTGAAGACTACTGGACCTCATTTCCAATCCCATCGTGCCTGTCAGGTGGCTTAGTGTGATAAATGAAGTTTTTGATGGTTTCCTCAATTCAATTTGATGGCATCACCAATTCAAAAGCAAGGTTAAACATTTCTGGTTCAAGAATGCTCTAAACCATCATCTAAGGAAAAGAGGATTCTGTTGAGACAATGATCGTCCCACTTCACCTTTTCTCTGTTGACTATGCAGCGTCTTTGAGAGAACCCCCGCTCTTGGATGTCTCCCTGAAGTTGTTGGGGCAATTTCAAGCTGATGGGTTTGTGTCTAGCACTGAGCCTGTACTCATCAGGATCCAGGACTTTGGCTGGGTGTGAGGGTGTTTGAAGGCATGATGAAGTTCATGGTCTACATTACTATAAATAAAGATCTCAATTCCACATGGATGATTGGTTCCCTGATAGGACTCAGACTTGGCATCGAAGGGACCAATCGCACTAGGCACCATTGCCTACCTGAAAGGTGCAGCCAGGGTGCAAACAGCCATTGCATTTGTGGTCGGATGTCATGAACTTGGTGTTGAGGCATGCCTGGGCCAAAGGACCAAAAGCTGGGTCACTGGCAAGTTCAACATTCAAAACGTTCCTAAGATATCGTTGTGGCATAGTTTTATAAAATATATTTACTTTGTGAAATCTTTATGACCTATATATCCCAACAGGTGCCACCAATTATGCTTCGTGGACTGCAAGCAATCCGATGCAAGCATGTAAGATTGCCTGACCGGCAGTCAGAGCTGTAACTTGCTGTGGGTATTCAATACTCAACAATTTTTCTGGTTTCACAGTTTTAGGTTTACTGTACTATGGCTGCAACACTGTCAGCATAAACTTCTGTTTTGCTGCAAAGCAAGGTTCTACAACATGAAGATCTCTACTCGTGGGAGCATTAGGAAAAGCCCAAATGCTATCAGTTGGGTCTTCTCGATTTCCAACCTTGCCGCTATGAACAAAGGGATCCACCCAGAGCAGCTGATCAAAGCATGGTCACTTTGTCATTGCTGCAGCCAAACTGTGTATTTGTTTCACAGTTGAAACAGTCTGAAATACAGAATACATGTTTGATCTGTTCAACTCCAGTCACTGAGGAATGCAGAAGCTGCAAAGCAGGACCGCTTGGTTGGAGCCAAGTTTCAATCGGTGAAGGTGGTCCTCGATCTTCCGCAGAGGCTCCGCGATGAGATCTTGCAGGCAGTCAGCGTGTGGGGTTGGGATGGCCGCTCTAACCTGGCTAAGTTGTATGTTTTGTTTGTTGGATTCCCATGTTTGTTACCTTGTTCAAAGGTTCTGGATGTTTTATAGATCCTTATGTTTGGGGGTCTTCCACTGAGGATGCCCATACTCAGATGATGCCCTTTCCAGCAAGAAGTTGTTACCTGGTTTCAACTTCCGGTCTGCCAAGACACAAAAGTCCAGCCCATGGTACCAGCGATTGAAATCAACTGAAGCTAGCACTTTGCTGGGGTTGCAAATGGTTGCATCTCAATGGGGAGCTTCTACAGTTCAACTCCGACGGAAGCTTACAAAGAAGGAGCTGGAGGAGAAAGTAATGGTGGCCAGCCTTGCGTGCTTCTAGTCACTTCTAAGTGAATCTGTTTTAGAGGGATGGTGACATTAAAGTCTTTATGATTCCTTTCAAAGTTTGGTAAAACACTGTAAAGTGTAACATAAACACACTAAATAGTTTGGCACTGTTGAACTGAGGCTCTGTGGTTGATGAGCTGACAACGCAGATCCCAAATGTGGAAACATGCCTGCAAACCCAGCTCTGTGGCTTAAGTGCTTACAAATTCTTTTGAGGTTTTACTATTGTCTCAAAGGTCTTTCTCCCCATAAGCCTGCTCATCTCAAGGTCTTTCTCCCCATTAGCCTGCCTCAATGCCATTGGTGAGGTTCATAGACAAGCTTCGAGATGGAGATCATTCCTTGGAAGCGGACTTGTTGACTGCAGCTGAGGCAAAGGCTGACAGCTGGGCCCCCCCGTGAGAACAGCTGCTACTCACTTGAATTGGAGCATATTTATGTAATATTAATATGTAGAAATGCAAATGTGTTGACATAATGAGTGGTGGACCATATTGATGAAGGAACAATTAATTGACACCCTTGTCTGCCCTTGCTTAGGTATCCTGAGCATTCTGAACTCAATGACGACGAGTGGTTCTTCTGATGCTATGTGCCCAGCTCCAGGATCAACAACGACCAAAGAGGTGGAGCTGGATTTTGCAAAGGCTCAGCTGGATTTGGCTAACTTCAAACTCATGCTGGAGGAAGTTGAGTACGATCAGAAATGTATCGATATCTATCTCAAAAAGGTCAGTGATTACAAGGTACGAGTGATTCACTCCAGAGATGAATGGACCAAAAAAAAAGCTTGATCGTGCAAAACAGGCAGTTGATGGATGGATGCGTGCCAAGGCAGGTCTTTTCCAAAAGGGTCACATGGTTAACTCTCCACTATTGGGATCATTGTATGTATGATATTGAACTGGCAATGAGAAAGTTTTGTTTTAACTATTCCCATGGTCCAAAGCCCAGTGTGTGTTTGCCAATCAGGTTGCTCTCCAGTGTTGGCCTGAAAAGCATGATGGTGCGACTGCTGTGGTGATGGTGAATGACATTGACGCTGTGGTGAACAAATGGGCCAAGTCCCTGCAGCTACGTGATGTCGCTACTTGTTAAAAGTTAGTGGTTATATATTTACTATGATGCCTTTGTTTTACTTCCAGCACTTCATTTACTACATCTAAGTGCCTGATGGCTTCCTTCAAGGCTTTGCTCTTTATCGCCAACTTTGCTGCGCCGAGCATTGTGAAGTCCAGTGTCCAAACATGTGTGCTGAAGTTGATGGGCCACATGGTGACAGTTGCTGGTGAGAAGGGGTGTGGGGTATTCATGTGCCCTGCTTTCTCTTACAAGTCTGGGGGGGCTGTTCCAAGAAGAATTTGCCCTACTCAGATCTCTTAGCAGTGCGGGGTGCAATGTGGACAATATGTTCCAAGTGATGTTTGATGCAAAAAGCAAATCAGATTCTTAGCTGAACCTATTTGTTCCAAGTTTTACAGGTACAGTAGTGTGTTCATGGTTTCTTGGTTCCCTCAGCCTGCTTTCTCCACTGAGTATGTGAGTCATGCTTGTCAACCTCCTCAGGACAACCGGGACTCTCGACCAATGGCTTATGCTGGCCGGCTTGTGTCCCCACTCACCTCTCAAGTGAAGGAGGCTGAGTGGTTTTGGCGAGAGTCCAGCCTGTTCCGTTTGCGGAGAACCATGGGTGAACCAAAGCAGATACATTCTCGGGATATGGTGACCATGGAATCAGTGGATGAGACAGCACTACCTGGCCAACCAGTTACCAACACTCACGGTGCCCAAAAGTATGCTCAGCTTGGTGGTGACTGCTGTTCCCAAATCATCAGTTCAGCTATGGAGTCTTGTTTGGTCAGTTCATTAAACCATTTATCAAACAAATCTTTTTGATTGGGGTGATGTTGTTTGGAATGTGTTTTGATTGGGTTTGCAAATATTATGTGGAACATTTACAGGATGCTATATATTATATATATAACATCATTTTGCTTGGTTTACAATGCAGTTCTTCCTTAAGCCCTCTTTTCCTGCAATTGCTCCGACCTGGGATTTCCTGCCTAAGGAGGGTGTCAAATTTGGGACTGCCGCAGGCCTGGTGGTGGTTGATGCAGTGCCCAATGTGGGAAGCTTCTTTGATGGCTTTGTGGAGGTCTCCCAGGGAAAGAACACCCCCATGCTTTACTGTCCAGTGTTCAACGGGGATGATCACTGTGAATGGTTCAATGCCTATTGGACTGATGAGCTCATCGAACGATTCCTGAAAGGGAATTTGGCTGTGTCGAACCTGGACAGGCCAAAAGGGTTGACCAAATTGACTTGGGCCCCAACTACCAACAAAGAAGTGTTTTTTAAAGTTTTTGCCTTGGGGATTTCTGGGGTGCTTTTTGTTTAGGCCAGAACCCAACCTGCAGGTTGACTGAAGATCCACCGGCTGATCACCTAGAAGCCAAGCCAGAGCCACCACCTCTCAAGCGCTGTGTGTATGGGAAGGTGTGGATGTAGCCAAATTTGTGATGTTACCTTTGTTATGATAGATCTATTTTCTTGAAATGATTTTGGGTTCAACATGTGTCAGGTGGATGGTGAAATTTGCACCATTGAACTTCCAAATGGGTTGGTGAAGCAGTGGGAGAACAAGCCTGAGTTTCAAGCGTTCTATGAAGAGTTTCTTGTGAAGTACCCACTGGCAGCTACATTCCAATCAAAGGGCAAGGTGGAAACCTCAGCAGGTACTGTGGTGGTGACCCCTGTCAAGCGACCGGCGCCGTTCGACCTATCATCGTGCCTCAATGATGTGGGGAGCTTGCCTGATGATGATGTGATTAAGTGTGAGGTACCTGTTGTGAATGGCAGGGCAGGTGTGAAGCTGACCACAATGCCTACTCTTGTTGTTGCGGAGAAGACCGGGCCATACTTGAAAAATGAAACTGGGCATGAAGTACCTGGGTTGGACACATGTTCAGGTACTCGTTTTACTTGTTTTCAAAGGTCCACGTACTGTATTATGTATGATTTGACCCCTCACCAAACCTGAGAAAACCATTGAACCTTTAGCTGCAGGTCACCTTCGCTGCAGGGACTGTGCTTTGTGGATGGGGGAAGGCAAAGTTTAGAGAGTTGACCGCTGAAAAGCCTATCAATGATGACCAGGAGATTTTGTTTGAAGCTCAGGGTGACACGGTTGGCTTGTTGGATGGCAAGCATGGTACCGTGGAAGGCTTTCTGACCAATGCCAAGTCCACGAAGCCCAACAACGTGAAACTATGTTACCATAAGGTTTCCAAGACTCCCGATGACAAGTGGAAGGTGGAGAAGGACATGGTTGTTTTTTGTGTTCATGTTTGAGGTTGTGGGTTGTGTGTCTTTATCTTGTAGTGTGTTTCCAAGCGCATGGGGAAAACACTATGGATGTATTTATCCTGGAGGAACATGATGTCATTTACTCCATCCTGGATGAAGATGAGGGCGTCAAATGGACCCAATCAAATTGCGCAAAGCTCCTTTTCCCTCCCATTTGCTGGAAATCAAAGTGCACCCAAGTTGGTTGGCAGTTCAATTGGAGCCTGAAAGGCATCCAACCCGTGCGTGCCGTTGTCATGGTTACCGCGGATGTGACAGTGCCAAGTGGCAAGATTTTCTGCTTCATTTGAGCAGTGCTGGGCTTTGGAGTGCCTGTAGGAACTTGTTACTATGTCAAAATGTTCTTTTCTTTACTGGCAAATATTCCATTCCTTACAATTTGGATTGTTGAAACTGGGTCAACCTACTAGCTGACATGTTTGCTGTGGACAGCACTGTGAAGTTGTGGAGCGATGACAGTTCGAGGTGGCCACCTGGGAGTTGGCCCACAAGTCTTATGGATCGAATCGAATCGCAGGAACAAAGGCTCTATCCAGCAATCGGCTTACATAAAAACACAAATATATATATATATTATATTATATATAATTGAATCCAATACATGGCCTTATGGCATGGTGATTCAAGGCCTTCCAGAAGGCCTCCGACGCAAATCCCACCTCTTGACTCATCCCTTCTTGACCCACCCATTGCGCTTGTTCGGGCGCCAAGGCTCTGAAGATCGAGGTAGGACCAGCTCAGCCTGGGGTGGTGTGCTGGGACCAGGATTGGGTCTGGGGCTGGTGAGAGGTGGACAACTGTCCTCAGGTGAACTGATAAATATGCTACATAATAGTCATATGTAGAATATTGTGTAGATGGGTGATTGGAGCTATAAATAAGTTCCACAAACCACAACCACAGAACCACTCCCTACCAATTTGTTCCCTTCTGAGAGGGAGCTAATAGGGTGTTGTCCCTAGATGGAATCCCTGGGTGTAGTCTAGAGTGCGTTGCATTGCATTGTTGTTGCCTACGTCACTGAAGAGCTCCTGGCACTCATGTACTGAATGGATGTGGAACCATCTTGCCAGTGGCCTACCCAAAAAGAGGTGGCAGAAGATGGCCAATCTTGAAGGCAAGAGCGGGTGGCATGCGCTCCAAGCTTTGGGCTTGGGAACTCGTTTGCCTGATCGCGTTGCAAAGCTTTTGACAGCTGCGGCTAAAAGCTACTTGCAAAAAGCAACCATCATTGGCTGGGCGGCTACTTGAACAGCCGGGCGATTCTATGGCAAGTGACTGCGCCAAAAGGGCAAACGCCAAGGAATGCATGCGTTCGAGAATACGCGCAATGTATTGTGGCATGTATCTGTGAACCTGTGCGAACCAACGCTGGTGTTGAATGGGCGACGCTGTGAGGCACCTTGTGAGCCATCTACTACAGGACGTTGAAGATGCCCTCTCTGCACAGGACCGGTACATCGAAGCGCTTAAGGCGTCAGTTGTGCTGAAGTGGCACAAAACGTTGCGCGTGTTGACCGAGCAGTTGGCGCCCACGTGGTGAAGCATGCACATCCTTGTGCAGTCAACAAAAAAAAGAGGATGCTCTACCATTGGGAGACGAGGATCCATATTTATTATGTTGACGCATTTGGTCGCCAGCCTGGTGAAGATTGAGGCGGAAGATGGACGACGCTTCTGGATGGCGTACTGCCTCTGAGTGGAAGAGCTGTTCCTACCATTGAAGGAAGGTGAAGGAGCATGTATCAGAACACAAGTGAGAGAGAGAGAGAGGAACCAGAACACCGTCCAGAACATTTCCCAGCCTTTAAGATAGATGATGTATCAGAACACATACCAGACTTGAAGCTTGGCATCAGAACACAGTCCAGAACAATTTTCCAGGTGTTGCTCTGAGGTCTACTTCTATGGCTTTGTCTGTGTGGTGCTCTGTTTGCTACTTCTGTGGCTTTGTTCTGTGGTCTGCTTCTGTGCCTTTGTTCT
>CAXAMN010028950.1:24539-40012 GCA_963970005.1 Durusdinium trenchii | reverse complement strand
TTCTGTGCCTTTGTTCTGTGTGTTCCTCGGTAGTCTACTTGTGTGGCGTTGTTCTGTGTGTTGCCCTGTGGTCTGCTTGGCATCAGAACACTGTCCAAAACATTTCCCAAACTTTATGATAGATGATGTATCAGAACACATACCAGACTTGAAGCTTGGCATACATACCTTCAGATTCCATAAGATTCCATCAGGTTCCACATAAGCATGAAAATACAGGGACTGCAGGTCCCATGTACATAGACAGGCTAGCGGCCTGTGACCAACTGAACCCTGGACCTGGAAACGCCTGCAGGAGTGAAAAAATATGACCTCTTCCCAATCACTCCCAACCATGCAGCCGGGCTGCAGGATCTTCTGGCAGCGCTGGTGGCAGCTGCGCCGGCCAAAGTGGCCACCGCGGCCACCGGGGAGGGTGGCAGGGACTGGGGGAGTGGAGGGCAAACCCTTAACTTAAAGACCCAAATACTCCAAAACCCACCCCCACAATCAAGTGCAGCAAAGCCCTATTCAAGTGCATTTCCTTACACACACACATCCCCAGACTCGAGCCAATCCTCCTCTGCCGTCTCGCCCGGTCGCATCCTCATCCCACCCCTCGGACGCCCCCGGTGCAACCAGGTCTACGGTCCCGCAGTTGTCGGCCGCTCTTCTTCTTCTCTGCTGCGGTGTCCTGACGATCCTGGAGTTTTCGGGCAAAGGAGTGAACGGATTCCATGGACTCTTGAGGTCACTATAGATCATTAGCTCCCTGTTGAGGTTCATGCACCTGTTTTGGGGGTATTCCACCCTGTAAGACCTTGCCATGTGTCGCGTTAAGATCCCATTTACGGTGCCTCTGATTCTTCCAGAAAAAAGCGCGTCCAAAAGAATTTATACTCCCTGGAGCTCAACATGGAAGTGGCAGTAGATCTTCATCCTCTAACCAGCAAATTCTTCCTCATGCACTCCCAAGATCAAACTATACAAAGTCCAGCTTCTTAAAACATGGCGCCCACAGTTCTACCACATATAAAGTCTCCCACAAATTTTGCTGGACTTCCTGCACTTCCCTGCACGTCCGTCTTCCGAATTTCAAGTTATCGGGAAAAAAAAATAACATCAAACCCACAACTGGTTACTAGTAGCTACTTGCTCCTAGTAGTACGGCCAGGAGCCCCTAGTAGCGTCCGTGCTCCTAGTAGCGATGCCAGGAGCCCCTACTAGCTTCTTGCTCCTAGTACGAGTAGCTTGTTACAGGATCCAAGACTCACCCATCAACCTCCGCCTTCTCCGATGACGGCCCATCATCTCAGAGTCTCCCTCGCCGCAACGGTCGGTCGAGCGCCCGCACGCCCGCACCTCGAAGGCGCGTTGCTCCTGCGACAGCCGCTGATTCAGCTGCTCCAGTTGACTTCGCTGGCGCTGCGCCTCGGCTCCGGAACGATTCGACGGTTCCAGTTGGCCTTCCTTTCATTGAAGTGGTTGGGTGGATAAATGTGTGGAACGGCTGGATTGGAGGATCTCTGAAATTGAGTAGGTGTTCACCTCCTGGTTTTGTGGCATTTTGTGGCATGCTGGCTTTGCACACTCAATACCCAGAACATCATGTTCTGAGAACACCTGCAACCCAAAAAACTCCCGGCAGCCAGCCACATCCACCATCATCCTCGCAAAAACATCCAGCAACATCCCCAAACCTTTCACAAACTCCAAAACACTATAGCACATCCACCCAGTTTCCACCAGTTTCCACCAGATCCACTTCATCACCACTTCCTCACAAGGGCCACAGCTTTCGGCCACGCCACGAGGGCCTCATCTGCCACAGCCTGGGCGATCTTCTGCTCGAGAGTCTTCAACTCCTCCTGCGACTCGGTCAGCTGCCTGGGACGGAGCGAGCGGCGACTCGGTGGAGCAGTGGTCGCGACGACTCGTAAGGAAAGAGGATGCCTGGATTGTAAGGTATCGATCTAGTGGAGGGGGTCATTCGCTTATTCCCTACTAAGCACCAGTCAGTTGGTGGAAAATGTGGGGATGATCCGTGCGGTAAATCCTGATACAAATCTGGGGTAAAATCCAGGCATTTTGGAACGTTTTGCCTTCAAGAGCTGCAGACCGGGCGTCGTCGATTTCCTCGTTTTCGTTCACGCCCGATGAAAAAATAGTACCCCATGGGCCCAACATGGGGCACTCAATCTGGATTTGACTCCCGGGAACTGACCTGAATTGGAGGAACCGACTGAAGTTGGGTGAAGAATTCCCCATATTCTCCGTGGGTTTATATAGTTTGTCTTCAGCTTCTTCCAGGGGGTCCAACTGGAGGTTCACTCTGGTTTCAAAACACACCCACACCATACCAATGGCAGTGTCATCTAACATTATTCAACCCTATAAATATAGCCTGATGATCTGGTTTTGGATCCGATATATACTCGATGGACAACATGTTGTGCTCCATGTGGTATTTTCACAAAACATGTCTTATGATTCATACAAGTTCATGATATCATTGCATTAGGGCCGGCCCGGGATCTTCATTTGCACGTGTGCCCACGGCAGACCAAGCGCCCTCCCCCCTTCACGATCCCAAAGCCTCTGCGCTTCATCCGCCTTCTGCTTGGAAAGCCTCAGTTGGTCCTGCCGGTGGAAAGTGCTCTGAGCGTAGTTCTGGTGACCATGCAGTTGCGCCCGCGTGGTCAAGTAGCACCACTTAGAAAGCATCTGTTTGTGCATCTCCGTGCTCCATGGGACATCTTCTGGAATTGGAGGGGGCATCATCGGAAAGTGCAGCAGTCAAAATAACAAGGGGTAACTTTAAAACGATCACGTGAATCTTCAAAACGATCGTTCTGAAGATGGTTCAACTTCGTTGCGTTCGAGACCGCACCACCTCGATGACGGTCGGTGCACCAAATCCCAGGGCTTGGTTCGACGTACCGCAGATGCGAACGGCAAGGTTGGAGTGAGCATCTGGCGCTTGCTCTGAATGGCGACCGTTATGTTTTGCACAAATGGAAACAGGCGCTCAGCATTGGACTGATTTGCAAGGAAGTTATTTGGGTTGGAGGCCATTGCTATTAGGCTCCCTCTCTCTCTCTCACTCTCTCTGTGCTCTCCTCCAACTCAGAAAGCTCCGTGGCACATTGCTTCTCGATGTCCTGCCTGGCCGGGCGAACGTGCAGGACGGTGCCCGCCCAGGCAGGTTTGAGCAGTTCAAGCATCTTCAAGGGATTGGTGTTCGTCTGGTTTATCAGAGAATGTTTGGAACCATGGAAGTACCTGCCCGAGATGAAGAGGTGATGTTTACCAAACCTCTACGAAGCTTAGGGAATTCAGTCTCGACGCACCGCTACATGACTTGGTAAACTGTAATTTGCCAACTGAACAAGTGCATGCAAGTGCATAAACCTCTTGTTTCTGGCAACAAACACGGCATCCAGAATAGAACGTTTGATATTGTCTGATATTGCTTGTACTATTGAATTCCTATTGCTTTTCTCTTTTCAGGCATTTCGTTACAAGAAACTGCAACTGAACAAAACATGCTTCTGCGCTATGCATTGTCTCATACGCTTCTTTGTTGCGCTGCCCGTAATATATTTCTATATTGAATATATTGAAAAAAAAAACGTTATGTCTAGGCCCACTTACACGTCGTTTACCAATGTGGATTGGTTCGGCGCTATCTGGTTGATATGAGACTTGTCTGAGAGGGTCGGAGTTTGGCTTGCGTAGAATGTGCGCTGCCAATTTCACTCGCGTCTCATCCAATTCTTGTGAAAAAGGTTTCACTCGTCTGTGCGTTTGATCTGGGAATTCCATTGTTTGTTCTTGCAAATCTACCAATGGACCTCTCAAAAAAAAACTAAAGAAGCACGTAAAGCACCTTGACATTTCCTCAGGTTTTCGGTTTATCGGTCGCGAACGGTTCGAACCCCCCAGGGTCTCTCTTCAGCGGACGACCCGCTGACGCGGCTCTCGCCTGAGCTCATCGAAGTGCTCACGTTGAGCCTGAGACCGCGGGAAGACCGCGGACGACCCGAGTGGTTGAAAAGGGATCAGCGCTGATCCCCTCGATGAATCAACCAAAATAGCAAACGGATGCAAAAGGCCATCTATGAAAGTTCCTTGTTCTAAAGGGGTTCCAAAAAAATTTAGACGTGGATGTTCGGGGCACCCCGTAGAAAGCTTGAGTCCTTAGGTACAATGCGGCAACGATTTCAACTTGAACTTCATATTAATCTCATAGTCAGATATGTGCAACCCTGTTGTCTGCTCAAAAAAAGCTGGGATGACTGGTGGATCCCCCCACCAAAAAAAGAGGCATTCAGCATGCTGAACAGCTGCAGTTCACACTTCCCAGCTTGACACCCCCGGTCACGCGCAGGAAACGGTTGATGTTTGTCACGGTCGACTCCGCAGTCGATGGCCCATCCTAGCTAGGGCTGTCAATGTTTGGGGGCGTCCTCTGGTGAACAGAAGCAGGAGGGTTTCTGAATGAAGTGTTCCTCTGTCGTCACTGTCCTCTGTTCGTTCACCCATAAGCTGATCCAAGCCTTCCCAACAAAAGCGGCCAAGCGTCGGTCATTTGGGAGGACAGGAGATTGTTGAACTCGCTCACGATGGCCTCCTGGACTTTTTGGTGGCTGTTCATTCCGGGGCGAATCGGCGCGGGCCCCTCTGGTTCAGTACGGTTAGACCCATCGGATTCAAAGGCAAACACTGGAGAAAAAAGTATGGAACAGTAAGTGCACTAGCGCACCAACAAGGACCAACGGTTCCTCATGATACGCAGTGGAATCTCAGCATCAACCAGAAGAACTACAGTAATTAAGGAAAGCTGGCCCCCACAGGAGTACCTTTCGAGAAACATCGACATCTCAATACCCATATTTAGCATTGTTGAGCATTGTATATATTTAAACTGTGCTGATGCCGTGCCACGTCCACGACTTGCTTTGACCGTGTTGTCCTGCTTCTTGGTGTTGGAGGAGGAACTGCTGGCAGCGGACCTGACTCCGAAACCGAGCTTCCACAGAACGGTTTGAGGAGCCAACGGAAGAAACTGAGATCTGATATTGGGCTTCCAGTTGGTCTTCCTGTGTCCAATTGAGGAGCTCACAATATGTCAATAATATGTATTCTGCGGTTCTATTGAAGGACCAAGGACCTGTGCTGTAAAAATACACACATGCAGAGATCCATCGGCATGCACGACCTGTCAAGGTGGTCATCTTCACTGTCGCGCCGACGTTGGGTCACAGTTGGTGCGAGTTCGACATGTCGCAGCGCAGTTCTGATTCATTGGCAAATTCGGCAAAAGGGTAATTATAGATATTATAGTTGCTATATAACTGAGTATGCTAATCAATAAAACTATTTAGTGGAGGATACTGTACATATTCTTTGAACTGAAAAGTCCACTCTCAGAGTTTCGAGGCACCGAACAGTGGCAGTGCCAAGGCGATTTCGGCAGCGGGGCGAACGGCAGCATGGAACAAGCCGCCGCAAGCCGCTTGCGGCATGTTCTTTTTCTCAGCGATCAGCAGGCATCTGCAAAGTGAAATGGGGGAACGAGATTTCCTCCAAAGTGCGGTAGTGTGAGACCTTCCAGACATTGTCATCAAAGCTCAAGCGGCGCAGGCTGCTTGGCAGCGCAACGCCCTTCGGATTGTTGAAATCATGGCCGAAGTGCAATTGTTGGAGGTTCCTGGGTAGGGTGACACCGACGAGGCTTTGGTTAAACATCCCGCCAAACGTCAGGCTTTGCAGGCTGTCAGGAAAGGACACACCCTCTAAGCTCTGATTGAAAAAACAGCCGAAGATGACGTCTCAAGGCTGCTTGGTAGCGTGACGTTTGCCAAGCGTTGGTCAATCTTGACACCCAATGTCAAAGTCCGCAGACCGCTCGGCAAGGTGACACCTTCAAAGCTTTGGTTGAAGTGTTCACCGAAGGCCAAAGTCTGGAGGTTGCTCGGGAGCATGACTCCTTCCAAGCTCTGATTAAAACTAGAGCCAAAGGCCAAAGGTCAACGTCTCCAGATTGCTGGGCATGGTAACGTCAACCAAGCTCTGGTTAAAGTTTGCTCCAAAGGTCAAAGTCTTCAAGCTGCTCGGTAGCATGACACTTGTCAGGCTCTGATTAAAATTCAGGCCAACGGTCAATATTGTCAGGCTGTTTGGAAAGGTCACACCCTCCAAGCTCTCGTTGAATTCGTGACCAAAGGTCAAATTCAGCAGACTGTCTGGAAAGCTGGCGCCTGCCAAGTTCTGGCAAAACACGTCGCCGAAGATTAACGTCTGCAGACTGCTTGGCAGCACAACATGGTCCAAAGTCCAATTCCAGGAGTCGCCTTTTTTCGAACGTTTCAAGGTTGCTGGGAAACGTGACGTCCTCCAACGTTTGCACAAAACTACTGCCAAATCTCAACACCCGCAAACTGCAAGGAAAAGTGACGCCCACCAGGCTTTCGTTGAAACATTTGCCAAAGTTCAAAGTGTGCAGGTTGCTTGGTAACGTCACAGAGGCCAAGTCCGAGGTCCAAGTCAATTTGAGCAAAGAATTTGGCAGCGTGACATGTTCGAAGCTCTGCCCATACCATGCTCCAAAGATCAACGTTTCAAGATCCGGAAGCCTCAAAGAAGAAATGCCACCGAGGTTATAATATGGATTCATACGGCACATGTGTGAGCCATTGTGGTGTTTGGCCAGAAGAGGATTTCCAAAAAGAAAAACAACTAAATTTATGACATGACATCAATAGGGATGGTCAAAACCCTCCTGTAAGGTCAAGCGGGGATAAACAAAAATATCAAGCCTCAATGATTCCTGATTCAACCTTCCCATATCTTTTTTGAGGAAACGATGTCCTTTGAGATGTTTGATCATCCCTGACACCAACGAGTCCCAAGCAACGTGACACCTTCCAAGCTCTGGTTGAACTTTGTGCCAAAGATCAGGGATTGCATACCGCCAGGTAGCGTGACTTTTGACAGGCTTTGATCAAAATAAACACCAAATATCAGAGTCTTCAGGCTATGAGGGAGCGCGACGCCTGGCGAAGGCTTAGAATTCAGACTTCAAACCCCGTGTCTTGAGAGCAGTTTCAGCCATGTCCACATTGCCCTCTCCCAAAAATAACAACAAAAGCAAAGTAAACAACAACGGCTTGTAGGGAGAAAGCACCAGAATTGAAAAGGGGTTAAAACAACAGGGGGCAAAGGGGGGGCAGACTCACCATGTGTTTGGTTGCTTTGTTAGACATCCCGCCTTCCAAACCAAATTAAAGTACCAAAGGTTAGATTCTGCAGATTGCTTGGCAATGTGAGACCTGCTAAGCTCTGATCGAACTTCTTGCCAAACACCAAGGTCTCGAGGTCATAGGCAGCATGACACCTGACAGGCTCTGATTGAACTCGGCACCAAAAGTCAAGGTCACCAGGCCCGGTAGCTTGACCTTGTCCAAGCTTTGATTGAAGAAGTAGCCGAAGTTCAAGGTCTGCAAACTGCATGGAAACTTGACTGTTGCCAAAACTCTCATTTAAGGCAGGGCCAAAGTTCAAAGTCTCTAGGCTGTCTGGCAAGATCATGTCTGCTAGGCTCTCGTAAACCCTCTGAGACAAGCAGTTCAGTCTGAGGTTCTGCGGCAGTATCTCACTTGTAATTCTCAGACCAGACCAGTGATCCGAATCAAGCTCAACTCTTCAACCGCGTCCAGCACGTTCACATCCATGCTCAAGAATTTCCGGGACCCGGTGGCCAAGACCCGCTTGTCCAACTCCAAGAGGAGTTGTAAACCAGCACCCGACTCTACGAGCGACATAGGTGATCTCCGGCACCAGAGGACTTGTAGAAGCCCTTTGGACTCATCGTCGAGCCACCAGAGGTCAGCACTAATGATCCGGCCGGACCTCATGCCGATGCCGGACACTTCAGCGGTGATCTTTTCGGACACTTCAGCGGACCTTATGAGTGGCATCTCGTGAAACACCATTTAAGAAAAGCGTGCGACGCATGTACAAACTAAGTGTGACGCCTTTGATATCTTTTGATTACTATAGACTAAACTCAATTTAACTAAAGAAAAGAGCAACAAAATAAACAAATGCAAGATTCTGTGGCTGCATCCTCAATTTGAAGCTGAAAGGATGCCCCATCTAGGCTGTTGATGTTCAACCTCTGATCACTGTAGCTGGTCCTGCCGCACGAGCCTCTGCTAGTAGCCTCACATGACTGGCTCTCAGAACTCTGCTGGCCCCCGCGCTGGCCAACAAACCAGACCAGCCAACCACTGGCTGGTGACAAGAAAAGAAGATGTTTTCAGGTGGCCGAGTCTGGGAGAAACTGGAGAATCTGGTGCATCACTGGTTTTCGGGTCATCTACAATCTGCGCGTCTCATTTGTTGAAGACATACGAATCTAGGTCTCGTTTGTTCACAAGCACATCAGAACAAATTTCTACGTATATGTTCACCTCAATTCTGGTTGGTCTTGAGGAATGGCTTCAACACACCCAGATCGGGTTAGGGGTGAAAGGCTAAACCCCCAACCCCGAACCATTCTGTTCGGTGAGGCTTGACCAGTAGACTTGACCAACCAACGAATCCCGCCAAAAGGCTGGGTGAAATGTTCGGCATGATGACTTTGTGACTATGCAAACTACCCAGCAAACTCGGTCATGATGACGAGATCTCACGTTCTCTTTTCGTCATCTCATGTTCTCACTTTCTCAGGTCCAGGGTCGCCTGCTTCATCCCCGCTACCCCTCGGGCGACCATCGATGACCATCGACACCCTTACGTCCCCATCGCACCGTCGCGAACGCGGTCGGGTGGCAGTGTCGGGTGGGGTGGCGGCAGTCCTGATCCGAAAACACATCAGATTGGCGAAAAACGGAAGCTTTCCGGGGACTCGTTCTGGGGAAAGAGGATGCCAAACGCTCCCTCCCTTGCCAAGAAGCCGTTCGGCCCTCTCCAAATCTGCTGAGATGTAGACCAACAGGGTCTCATCATCAGGTCTGCTTGCACCCGAGCCCATTGCACCAACTGACTGGTTAGAATTGCACTGAAACCATGTGCACTCATAGTATCTACATCCAATATCATCCAAATAGCACAAGACTCGGGCTTTGTCAATGATTCTAATGTCACAATTCACTCTTTATTTGAAGCTTCGTCTCCGTGACACAGCCAAAGCTTTCGAGCCCCAACGCCCATCTTCAAAAGGACATCTCCAAACGGTCTCCTTTAGGGACGAGTTCTCTTCCAACATCGAACATCCGGTTTCGACTTCAAACCAAAGAAAGACATCCCAACGTGTTCCGGATCCCTCCACCGGACTCCCGATCTCCGGAAGTCCCCGACCCGTCACCAAGCGACCCACGACCCGCACGGACCGAGTCCCCGAGATCGCCCGGTCTCCATCCGTTCCCAGCCACGCCCGGGTGAAGAGCGCCGCGATCTGCGCGGCGGAGGGGTTCGGCGGGACGGAGGAGGAGCTTTTTGCGGACACGGCGTGTGAGCTCTGAGCTCAATGGGCGGGTGATTTTGTCGGTGTTCCATACATATACTAGGACCATATATAGATGTCCTTAGATGGGTTGGTGATTTTTTTTGCCGGCATTCATTGGTGAAGTTGAGGGTCAGGGGCTGAGGCTATAAATGGGCTCCGCCTGCTCTGTGAAAGGATTCCAGCCTTCAAGTGCTTGGGCAAAGCTTCTCCACCCGTCCATCCCGAGGTGACCGAAGTCATAGATTTTCTGGAATCATCATGGTTCAGTTGGCATGGCCCCCACAAGGATGAACATGAAATCGGTGAACTCCACGTAACCATGATGATTCTAGGGAGTGTACCAGTGTACCCAACTGCTTCTTTCTGGCCTAGCAAACCGACCCTATCAAACTCAGGCATGCAAACATAGGCCGGGACTCGCATTTGGCAAAAGAGTTCATGGCTGCATTGATGGGAACTTTGTGGTGGAAGATTGGAGATGAAAATTATCAAAGTTTCAAAGTGTGGCAGATACGTGACGTGAAGTGTACAGAAGACTACACCCCAAGAAACTAATCATCGGAATGCATCAGAATCACATTTCAAGCAAACGCGCCTTTTCACAAATGAATATGGCCTGACCTGACTCCATCAAATCTACATGCCAGCAAGGAAACCCAAATAGACATTGATAATACACTTTCTGTTAAGTGCAGCGGCTCAAACAAAACAATGTCGACAACATTAATAACAGCAGCAGCAGCAGCAGGAGCAAAAAGGAAAACATGTTTGCCACACCAGGCCCAACACAAACACAAGCACTAATAACACTCCGAACATCACCACCGCCACCATCATCAACAACACCGACAACCCCAATACCAAAACTAGAACAACACCCACAGTCCCCGTCCCCATCACTGCCATCGCGACTAACAACAAACACAGTCAATAGTTTACTGGCAGCCTAATCATAAGACTAACAAAACCTTCCCAAAGACTGACATAGAGACTGCTAGACCATTTTCACTTTTCAAATTAGAGGAAATGTCTTTCTCCCGGCCTCTCTAACCGTTTCCATGATATATCGCAGCGATAAGCCCCACCTAGCAGACCACCCACTGGGAGGGACTCAAAACTCCAGCGAAATTATCCAATACAAGAGAAAGGTCACACCCACCACCTACTCATCACAGAATTCACCACATCTCAACCCCCTTCCGTTTCGGAAAACGCCTTCTCACAATCGTCGTCCTCCATGTCCGCCCAGCGCACATCTCCGAAGACGGACCGCGCCGTGAGCCCGGCGGCTGCAGCGCCGCCGTCCGCGGCGGGCACGGTGTGCTCCACCATCTTGCCGTCGGAGTCGTTGAAGAGCAGCCTACTCTGGGAGGCCAGGTTTGAGTGAAGGCTTGGGTGTTCTTCTTTTTTGGGGGGAAACTCGGTCTACTTCTCAAAGACGGAGAATGTTCCTCTTTGGGTAATTATCGGAAAATGTTGGAGATGAAAAGGATATTTAAAAGAGAATGAACTTGCAGAAGCACAAGAGTGAGATCCAGCATCAGAAAAGCACTTTGACTTTGATTGACCCTCCCAGAGCTGGTGACCAAACCGGAACGATCACCAACATATATGTATATACTATGACCTAAGTAACATCTAGTTACCATACAGACAGTGGTAGAACAACCCAGTCACCCACAATCCAGGTCTCTGAACCGGCCGTCCCTTGTTGACAGTACCTTGAATGCCAACACCGAACTCAAACGAACACAGCACAACACAACACACTTGCCCAGAACACCAGGCTACAGGGCTGTTCTGGTTCACTCTCAGGCCCCGTAGCCTGTGCACGTAGCCATTGCCAGCGTAGTCCCACACATGTTGTGTGTTCACCTCGAGAAGTCGACTCGACACGACTCCCTCGAAGCACTTTTGGAAGGAGTCGTAAGGTTTGGTCCCGGTGGTGCTTCGAAGCAACCGGTGGTTTTCTCAAATGAATAAGGGTCCTTTTTGTGCTATGCACATGATCTTCTTTGTTTTGGTTTGTTTTTGTCGTCATTAAGGCTTTGGAGTCGAAGGTGATACACCATCTTGCAGCTGGGGCGAACAGGAATGAACATCACATCTTTCTTGTTGCCAGTTGCAAGCCCCAGGTGGAGTCCCAATACATCCACAGTAAGCCAAGAGGAGAGGGTAAAGAAACCAAGTGGAGCTGTTTGGACAGCCATGTCCGGCTTTGCTGGGCGCCTGTGAGCGCCAGTTGTGAGCCACAACAGAAAATCACTTGGTGACGAACAGCAAGCGAAGAAACGAGCGCCGAGCGAGATTGGACAAGAAGTCGGAGCCCTCTTGCAAAATTTATGATGTTTGATCTTTGGAATTATGGTTTTTTTTGTTTCGACGCCAAAGCGCTGTGTCGCTGTGCTCTGTAACCTCTGATGCAGAAAACGCGATGGCATCTCAACCCGACAAAGACAAGAACACGACGGGGCACGTCCAGGGCATAGGCATGGGAGGAGCTCTCAAAATGTTGTAGTGCATGGCCTTCTCCTTGCGGCGCTGTACAGCCGATGAAGCCACACCTCAGCGCAGGTGGTTTCTGCTGTGTTGAAGGTTTCCATGGGCGTGCGGGCCAAGAAGAAGATGGATCCATCCTCCCTGATTCCTCTGTCAAAGCAAAGTTTTCAGAACGCGCATCCAGTTGTATTATTAATATATATATAATATAAATATATTATACATCATACATATATATATATTGTATAACATATATTATAAGCATTTCACCAACGATGCCCATAGCATCTCCTCGCATGTTTAGCACAACCGAGCCTGTGTTGGACACAGGAACTCCAACCGGATTGCCCCGGTAAAATGGCTGGTCTTGGGGTACACCCAGTCACCCAGTCACCCAGTCATAACTTCGCCAAGTTGAAGCTTGAATTATTTCTTTGTGGGGGAAGGAAACACCCTGTTCTGAAACCCAAATGACTTTTCCAAGTTGAAGACTGATTCTTTTTTGGTGGGGGGGGGCGGAAACTACCCAATGGATCATGGATCAATGAACTCTTTCGTCTCCAAATGACTTAGCCAAGGGGCACCAGGCAAATGTGGACACCTTCCGCCTGACCACAGACATCACAGGAGGAGGTCCTGGGCTCCGAGTTCGGCTCCGAGACTCCGAAGCCTTTGAGCTGAACCGTCGGCGACCTTTTCTTTGGAGTCTCTCTGACAGTGCCGTTCTCCGTGACGTTGACATCGGTCGTGAAAGTCAGGCCGGTGGTTTTGGGACACCCCAAATTACCTTTAAGAGGCTATTTATAGACACCTCGAAGGTCCTGGTAGTATAGATTGTCCAGTCCATGTGGGCCATTGCGAAAGCGAACTAAGGGTCTGACTTAGCCCGCCTGTCTAGCTACATGTTATTGCATCATGTATAGGATGCAGATCTATACAGTAGGCGTCGTAGACATGGTGAAACTGGCTTTGAATCACAGGTCGCAGTGTTTCAAGAGCGCCTTCACAGGTCTCCCTTTTGAGATGTTGGTCTTGAAAGCGCGACGTGGTCCAGTCTTGGCGAAGAACGCCACCAGGTAAGGCAGTGTGGAAGGTTTGTATGTCTCAAACACCGGGGATTCCCCGAACACATGCATTTTTTTCGACCCCAGTCCAGCGTGTCCAAACCGAGAGAATCTCTTCTCGTGGAAAAGCTGTAAAAGTGGTTGTGCCTTGTTGCTCTTGGAAGATGTTTGTAAGAGCTGCCCATCTCATGCTTCAATGATCTTCAACGGATACTATACGATATTACCTCGAATACTCCGTTTTGTACTTCGCCCGTGCCGTCCAGATCCGCCCAGGCACTGATAAGGATGCTGTTGAAAGCGGCACACCGGACACGTGGTGTCGCACCAGCGCGACAAGCAACGCGCATGGAAGGTGTGACCGCACAAGATCGTCAAGGGAACACCTCCACCTGGGACCCGCTGCTTGACGTGGTTCTTCTGGCACCGGCCCGGGCCGGTGGTGTTTTTATTCATTTCGTCAAAAAAAGGTTCTTCGTCTGCGTCTGTGGTCGTCCAGGTGGAAGTTCGCGAAGGGATCGAGTCAGCGGGAAAATTGCAAATGGTATATGGGGGTTCAACAGAATCGACCCTGAGGGTGAAAAAGTACTATTCAAGAAGTGGCCTCACTCCAACAAACATGATTGTCTGGAAGATTGGTCCCGAAAGGAAACGTATTTCCCTCAATAAACGAATTGTTTTTTTCATGTCCACGGTTGTTTCAGGGAGGGAAATGTCTTGTCAAGATCTGCTACTGCTACAAAGTTCAGATTGGTTGGAATAAACAATATTGTTGCGTCCAGCCGAGGAACGGAGAAACCAGTTGAACAACAATCTGCTAAGTCGGCCACAACACAAAACCATCATAGAAAATGGGGTCGAATTGGATAGCCATGCCGATTTCTGATGTATCAACAGCATGTTGAACATTGCTTTTACCTAAAAAATCCCAATGGGTAACCAATAGACTATCATGCCCTACATATGGACCTCCAGGCCGGACAGCCAGGACCGTTGAGGCCATTCTGTGGCACCAACCCATTCGAGAAACCGACGGCCCATATCCCATGCTGTTGCCACAGTCCACGAGGGTGAAGCTGTTGTGTTTCGCAAGTGAACGGTGAACGTGTCTTTTTGGGGTCCGATTTTTCTGTCGAGGTTATGTCCAGAAAATTTAGTTTTGTGATCCCATTGCTATCGGATACTGGGGTTCACCTCTGTTTTATCCACAAATTGGTTATCTAAAATGACTTTTCACACTTCAACAGTCTGCACAAGTATTTTGAAAGTACGAATACAAAAACATGTTTTCGCAATGTTACCTAAAATGGGTCTGGAGTCATCGTTTCTAGGAAGTGTCCGTGACGAATATCGAGTCATGAAACATTCATGAAACATGTTTTTTTGGTTTCATCCAGGCTCAAAAAACAAATAAACATCATCAAGCATGAAAACATCAAGAACAAAGCCAATAAAGTAAAGAAAAACAAGAAACAAACACACATGATGCGCTGTTGTAGCCATTTTCTCATTTGTCATATGCAAACAACAAACATATAAGAACAGCAGGACATCCGACCGAGATCCAAGAAACATATTTGAGGAAACGAATCCTGCCTTGAAGTGTCCTTGGCCTTGATATCTTTGCCATGCGTCTTCTTGACGTCTAATATTTTGGAGTATTTTCGTGTTATTTTTCCAACCTCAATGAAACAATTGTTTCATCATCATGGTCTAGCTCAGACTGACGCTAAATAAAACCGATTCCCGTCTCAAACACTTACACCGCAGAAGTTTTCCAAACTGGCTACTTTGACAAGCTTGCATATCTGTCGACTAGATCCTTTTTAGATAGCATTGAACTAAATGTATCAAAAAATGGGATTTCCGTGGTGGAGCACGCTCTTTTTAGATATAGCCGGCGGCAGCGGGGACGTTTTGTGTTGTTTGTTTAGAATTTGCTTAAAGACCAGTTGTTCCTTTGTTGTTCATTTTGTTGGTCTAAGAACGTACTGCTGTAGCGACAAATTCAAAGAGACAAGAGAAACCATCGAATGTTGGAATTCCCTTAGTGTCTCTCAGGTTTTCTTGAGCCCGAATATTTTTGTATTTGTTGGGGGCTCATGGTGGAAGATTCATTACCGTCTCTCAATTGTTATGTTTTGTAGGTCGTTGGGTTGTAATTAGTTTAGGTCGCTAAATTAACAAACATGTTGGGTGAGGTCGGGCTGGGGTGCGGCGTGGTGTGGCTGGAGAGCAGCGCCGCAGCTGCAAGACAAGAAGCCGTCAAAGAGACGGCGCCAAATTGGTGTCCACCCTGTTTTTGGTCTCAAGGTCTGATGAAGTCTTGTGCCTGTTTTTCGGTGATGTGGTGATGCCAAAAGAGAAAAAAAGAGAGAGAGAGAGAGAGAGGAGAAGAGAGAAGAGAGAGAGAGAGA
>CAXAMN010028950.1:0-24529 GCA_963970005.1 Durusdinium trenchii | reverse complement strand
ACAGACAGACAGACAGACAGACAGAGAGATAGAATAATGCAGTGTCCCCGGGTGGCACATGCGTCCGCGATGTCGATAATGCGATCTCGACCGGCCAGCATAACAAGCATTACGAACGTTTGGTCCTATTTTTCTCAATCGGCAAAAGACAGTGCAAAAAAGCATTCGTAACTCAAAGTAGGCCCCCCCCCAACCAAAAGATTTAATCTAGCAGATTTTTTGCGATTGTTGTTGGCGCAGGCTTCCACAACGCCTCAGCACCTTCAGCGCGGGCGGAATTTCTTGGGCGCGTCCACCCGGAACCAAGCACGTCACTTTATCTGAGCGTCTTCTTCTTCTTCTTCAATTTGCTTGGCCACCTCTTCCGACAGCATCAGGCTCGTGCCACACACGTTCTCCACTGAGACCCACCCCCCGCATTCCTGTACCGGATTGATGAGGCCTGCAACTGCGTTGCTTCGCGCTACTCCAAGACCAAGCAAGACATGGACCCCTGCCGCTCACACACACACACACTTAGATTATGGGTTTGCAGTTAACTCTGTTCCACATCGAAAAGAGTGAGGGAACGTAACGGCGCAAATCAGCAAAACTGAAATTGCTGGCACGTGACTGCAGAATGCGGCGGCGACAAGCTCAGCTGCAGGAAAACGGGTTTATGGGGAGCATAATGTAAACCACCATGGCAGCAAAAAATGAGGAATTGGACAGCGTGGTCAAAAGTTCCGGTTGCAGGTACATGAGAGTGATCAGCTCTCACTTCCCGTGCGTCAGGTAGCTTCGTTGGACATGGTCCCTGAACGCACACCATGTCCCCCTGTTTGCAAAGTGGCAGAACCAAACTCCTGGGGACAGAGTGTGACACACACACAGAGAGGAAAAGAAAACCAGCCCGCCATCACCCCAATCCATACAAACACTGCTGGTAAAAAAGTGTGAGGCGCCGCTAAATCTTTGAAGACGTCAAAGCTCACTTCCGCCTTCTCACCAAAGCACCCTTCCACACATCTTCAATCATGACCTCTGTGCAAAAAGGTAGCACTGCAGCGTGTCGCACATCCTGAAAGACTCCTGTCACTGAGCACTCAAAGGCACAAAGGTTAAGGAACCTGACTGACCTGACTTTCTTTTCTTGACGAAGGATCGTCTCCATCCATCCCGTGTCGGCATCTCTCCTTAACATGCAAAACCAAAGAAGGCCTTCAGATTCCCCCCCGCGTTTTTTAAAGGTTTCAAGCCGCAGGGCCCCTTATAAGACAAGAGCGAACCGCTCAGCTTGTCACCCTTCTTGACAGTGGCTGCAAATAGCGGGGCCCACTGAAAAACCACGCGCGCTTTGACACCGAGCCGATGACATAACACAACCCCGAAACCAGAATGGAACCTAGGGCGCGTCTCTCACTCTTGCTCAATGAGCACGGGTGGAAGGCTTCTTTGCAGCGGCAACATCTCCATCAACAAAGGGTTTGGCTGCAAGTGCGAGCTACTGTGTGAGCTCCATCACCCAGGAAATTTCTTCGTAGCCGGAAAAGTTTCTTCGATCCAACAACAAGAAGAGATCGGGATATTCGGTTGGAGCCACTGTTTGGAAGCATGAGGCTTGAAATTTGAATGGACCTAAACAGAAGGATATAGAACGATCTAAGTAGATTTGTGTGCAGTGTCACTAACCGCCCTTCAGGGAAGCCCTGAACAAAAAACTACCAAATGGAGCTATTTAGGCTGCCCTCTCCAGCTCAATGGCACCTTCTCCTCTCATGAGCTTGCGAGCTTTGGACTGGGTGCGCAGCCTGGCTGCCCTTCCGACAAAACAAGTCTCTTGCGAGCAATGTGACCGTCTGGCCATGCGGATACTCCCTTCTTTCTTTCCTTGAGCTATGTTGCGCAGTCAGAGAGTGTGTCCTGAGCAGACTCAGTGTCTGGGCCATAGGATGAGGCAAGCAAGTAAGCCTAAACTTCTAGGCTACTCTACGACAGGTTCTCTTGCAGTTGGACGGCCTGGAAAAAGGAGCCCTCACAGGCTGCAGATTGGCTTGGGCCAGCTCGCAAGCAAACACCACACGCTCCGCATTTTTGAGCTGCGTTTCTGCGAGCACGCGAAGCCACAAGTCCTCTGCCTCTTTAAGCTTGCTCTTTGCAAGAGAGCACCCAGAAATGCAAAAGCAGGGCGAATTTGTGCAATGGTGTTGTCGGTACGATTCGGTATCCAAGTTGAGGCATGTAGCCTGGCTAAGTGGACTTCTGGAAGATTGGCGCAGGAAACTGGAACAAGATCGAAAACACCAACGTTCTTTTCCAGACTTCTTTCGCCTCGAAGCGTTTCATGAGCTGCTCGATGCATGACTGACTGTATTGTTTCAGGAGGTTGGAAATGGCCTTCATGTCTTGCGCAGTGCAACCTTCTGCAAAGTGATCCTCTGGTCCATGACCTGGCCCCTACCTATGGTGTCGGTCAAGCGGATCATTTGTGGCCAGTAGAGGAAGCGAGATCAACAGAACTCTTCGTATTTATATAGCCTGATCTTTTTCGACCGACCAAGCCAGCGGCAGGTAATAATACATTTGGCTGTTGGGAAAGGGGTGGGGCTGTGGTTACTTTGCTCAGTGGGGAGGCTGTTCACCAGGTAATAAACACAGTAAATGGTACCTGAGGGACAAACCTTATAGCAACCTCACCCGGCGGTGGTCTCCTATTTCAAAACCTTGGGTTGTAATTTCAAGTGATGTCGGGTGAGGTCGCCATACTTCGACCAGATAATTCATGGACGCTTCACCTGGAATTCGACAAAAAGAAGCCAAACCAATCTTCTTCCTCACTTTCGGTCTTTTGAACATTTTGGACAATTTTGATCCTTTTGGGCCAGAACTCAAAAACAAAAAACATTTTAAACAACTCGCAATAACTCGCAAAACCCATGTCATCAATTTCTTCATATTCCTTCCACCCTCTCAACGGCCTTCCCTCCTGGCTACGTCCCAGTGGCCCAGCTCGGTGAGCTGATACTCCGAGGGGTTCGAGTCCACTGTCTCCAAGCCTTGGAGGTTTGAGGTTCGCACGAGCTACTCGCGCGGGTTGAGGTTTCTTGTGTCCGTTCGGGGATGAGGGCAGGGGGGCGGACCGCAACGGAGCGCCGAAGAACGGGCCGCTGGCTCATCGATCGAAGCTCTGACAGTTCGATCGGTGGATCATCGCAAAGACGGATGGACCTTTGGGAGATCAAAGGATTCGACACCTTCGATCCTTTCTGTTCATGAGTGCTTCTGTCTGATGTTGCCAGGCCACAAACCGCGCAAAAAGGCCGTTCTCCAGCGGAGGCCGTGGGTGTGGGAGAGACCACCTAAGGCGCGGGAATCGGCGGCTTTTTGGGCACTTGGGAAGCGGAAGGATCAGTGGATTCTAGTGCTTTTCGGGGTGCTTTTGTCATTTTGGAATCAATTTGCTGTGAAGATTCTTGGCTGGGGTGGCGTTGACCAGTGGTTTGATGGTTTGATGGCTCTTCTGAGTGATTGGAGACTAGAACCTAGAATGACTTACTTACTTAAGAGTGCTTGACTGAAGGGTAAAAGTGAGCGTAAATTCATTATCAATCTCAGTATGCAGGAAACTCAAGTCCCACCTCTTCTTGTCTTCCTTGTACTTTTTGCCGTGGTGTTCTGCCAGAGCGCTTGGAAAAGATCCTTGTACTTTGCGGTAGATCATGGGACGCACTTGGTGTTGAAAACAAACACAAACAAGGTCAAAATCTTCGGTGTTGGTGAAGATCCTATCTTAAAGCAAGTATTCCCTTATATTAATATCTGTTGGTGCCATGCCGTATCGGAGATTCATATCTCTCAAGATCTCTCAAGCAATGCTCGGCTGGGCGATCGCGCGATCCTTTTTTTCTCCGATACGCCCAGTCGGGTTCCTTGACACCTTTGTTGAGTTCGTCAGGTTCCAAGAGCTCCTTTTTCCGGTCCGGACGAGCCCGACACCCTCCAACTTGATTCATTCTCAGGTAGAGTCAATTTCCAACAAAGCACTTTCACCCTCTCCACTTCAGCAACCACAAGTCCTACCTATCAAAGCCCCTCACCCCTCCCCCGGCCAGGTGCTCAACAAGCCGCGCTCTGCGTGCCCGCGCCCGTCCCCACGAAGAGCTCTGGCAGCTCTGGTGGTGGCGGTGAAGGTGAAGGCGCTGGAGGCTCATAGCCGTGGGAGGCGCTGGGTAACCTGAAGCGGGGACTGGCTGCCGTCGCTAGCTGCACCACGCAGTAGATCGAACGGCGTAGAGCGGTCGCAGGGTGGTTTTTGATTCAGGACATGTCAGGACCTAACGGGTGTTGAGAGGTGCTGAGTGGATAATGGATAAGGTCTAAGGCCCTGGAGCTTAGGGATGCCTCGGCATGCTCCAATGTGAGGAGGAACTAGTACCCATCATGTCTGCTTTCCATCAAAAAGGCCATCTGATTTTCCGATGAGTTTCCCGCCGTGCTTGCTGTCCATGTAGAGCACTGCTTGTCTACTTGGCCAGAAAAAGAGTCTCAAAAACTCTGCACATCTTCCGTCACATCTATCGATCTACCCCTGGTCGCTGGCCCTTTTTACTGCCCTTTTTGTTGTTTTTTGTTGATCGGCGCCCCAGAACTCCGCCCCTCTACCGGCTGCGGGAGTGCCGCGGCACATGAAGGGCGTGGAGGGACACGGCTCCCGGACCATGGGCCGATCCGCATGCTGCGGCACCGGCGACCAGCGGCGACCGAAGGTGTTGGGGCTGGCCGAGTCCTCCAAGAGCGGGCCTCCAGTGGGTCTCTTCGCGGGTGATCAGTGGGAGTGAAAGGGAAAGAATGATGAATGGCTGTCCGGCGGTGAGGAAAGAATTGTCTTTTTGTTGAAAGAGGAGAAAGATGGAGAAGGAGTGTGCTGAGCTCGACGCCGACGGTTCCTGTTTGGGGGGGCATGGTGGGGCACTGACTTCTTCCAACCAGACCGTTGAGGGACTATGATGCTCGTTTGACATGTCATTTCAGGGAGTGGGACTAGTGTGGAAAGTTAAGAGGTGCAAAAAGAGCAAATACAAGGATGGACTGGATGGATATGATTAGACGATTAGACCATGGGATGGATGTCAACTACTATCGTAGAAAGACATCGACAGCTGGGTCCCCAACTGGACAAGTGGTCTCCTTTGAGCACTGACATCGCTGGGGGATTGAGACGCTCAAGAATACCACAGGACATCTTGCCTGGTTCAAATCTCCTGTGCATCTGAGGCGACCTCACAACTAACTAGAATAGACATAGCTTTCAGGGCAAGGTCAGGTTGGAAAGATCTGTGAAAAAGTTGGCCTCTGCATAGAACATTGTGTTGGTGAAGTTACCCTTACACATCTTCCATGTCGTGTTCTGTCCGTGGAATCGATTGACGCACCTGACTGAAACCAAAACCCACCTGCCACGGGCAGTGCACGTGGGGATTTCCCCAAACCCGTGCTCCAGCCTGGCCTGTTTGACACGCCCAAACAAAGTGCAAATTACAAACACCAGGCTCGATGGCATTGAAGCTCTTCCCATGAAAGTCGTCAATCAGCCACTGCACGTCCTGTGTTTCGTACCGATCAGCCATGCGGAGCGAAAGAAAAGAAAAACCAAACGGCGCGGCCGGCGACGAGATCGTCGTCAATCTCCTGGAGAAGTCCGAGGGTCGATTTTGATGTGTTTTTTTTCGGATTGGTCAACACCAACGGCTCAGGGGACGAGGCTCAAATAGAGACCTCAACACGTCGGATGGGAATGGTCGGATGGACGTTGCATGAGACGAGTTCCGTAAAACCACGGGTGTGACGACTCAGTCGTTCCGAACAATGTTCCGTCTCTTGGGCCCCATTCGCTGGGAGCAACGATAGCAGATAGCATCAGCTGGACGACCTGGTGGTCTGAAACAGGCTTGTGAACATGTAGTAAGGAACGTAAGGCTCCATGAGTTTAGGAACAATTTTGTTTGTTCCGTTAAAAATGGCAAACGAACTTCGTTTGCAGCACCAAATTCAGCCTAGCCCATCGGCTGGTGCACCAGTGGAACTCCTGCGGAGTGGCCATGAGCAGTGCAATGAGGTATTCCTCACCTTGGCGTGCGGGGCTGAGCCCGAAGATCGGGGCACAGCTCCGTGCAAGGAGTTCGAGTTGGAACCGATCTCGGTGGAAACTGGATGAGAACTCGAAAACGGAGGATCCAGGGGTTGGAGAGCTGGAGAAGACCTCCAATTTGGGGGGGATGTTTGTGAGATGTCTGTCATATCCCACAAGCATGCTCTTTGGCAGGCCAAAAGGGGCCCCGACTCACCGACTCACCACGAAAGCACGGTTACACGTCCTGGTTCGCCCGGACCGGGGCTCCCGGTCTCGGGTGAAAAAACCGGTCGAGAGCGAGCGAGCCAATCCAGTGGGCTTCCAACCTAGAGATGCACCAGGAGAGAGCGAGAGACAGAATGAGTCACTGATTGATGCTACAGTACGAGTCAGTCTTCGACACAGTCGATGCACTCTGACAGTAAGTCGACGGAGTCACCAAATTGGATGACCAAACACCTCTCTTTAGCGCGAAAAGGCGACCAAAACCAAAACCGCATTTGATGCCCCGGCAATCATTCCACACCCCTTGCACCGACTTCTTGCTGCAAAAATTGCAGCTGACCTCAAGCAAATCCCTGCCCTTCTCCCTTCACCAAACCCCCAAAACAGAACGCCCCATTTGCCACGCATGGCCACGCTAGCCACCCCTCTCCCGCCCGAGCTGCTGTTCTTCCCGTGCAACACGCGGCAGTGACGGAAGCGCCGGTGGGTCGAGGGTCCAAAGGCGCCGAGGAAGTCGCAGAACTCCGGGGCGGACCTCGGTGAGGGTAGTGGGATGGATGAGTCTCCAGTTGATGGAAGACCTATGTAATAGGTATATACATATAGACCTAGAACCTGGATGACCTATACATATATATATTAATATGCATATATATATATATATACACCTATATACCCAGTATACATATATATATATACATATTGTAGTTTAGATAAAATAAAGTATACGAAGCTTAGCTAAGTCAACCAGGGTCAGAGCAACCTCGAGGAGCATTTCGAGCCTCAGTTGGGGTGTGCAAAAGAGTTGTCATCTTCGGATCTGGGATACTTGGCGATTTGGCCGGATCCTTCAGGACCCACGTCCGAATGAGCTGAGCTGAAGAATCCTTCACCAAACTGCCCAACTCATTGGAGGTAAAATCATGTAAAAGCCGATCACCAAAAAGAAGGCCCGGTGAACCTTTTGGGGAATTCAATTTGGAGACCTCGTTGTTCTCCACATTGAAGATAGATGTCTTTTTCTTGGGCACATGTTCCCCTTATTTCGCAGGTACTCTCAAGGTCCTTTGCTGTTTCCAGATCCACATGGACCGGACCTTCACCCCCTTCAGACAACAATATTCAGTGTCGGTTGGGACAGTGTGGCGCTGGTCTGCGGTGTGGTTTGCCTCGTCAGTCACCGACCCTCAAGTAAGTCGGAGCACGGGACAGACCGGTGGTTCCCTCACAGCACGTCGTTGACCGAAGGGTCGGTCACGTCGTTGACCGAAGGGTCGGTCACGTCGTTGACTCGAACGAATGGATCGAATGGAGAATCGATGGGCCCAGCGACCCCGTCGAGGTGTTTTTCGCTCTGAAGGACTTCATGAATTGCTTCCATCAATCCTCCCAAGTAGAGAAGTGTCGAGAGGCATATGACAGGGCACTGAGCTGGCCAAAACCATGCATGCCTCTGGCTTGCCCGAGCTGCTTCCAGCAGCCTGGTCCAACGCGTTCGCTCGCAAAGAGGGTCGTTCGCACAGGGTGAACGTGTGGGAGACAGACCATGACGGACCAGTCACCCAGCGAGAGTCCTTGGAGTCTTTAAAAGAAACGTCGGTTTAGAGACGAAAAAACCGGTTTCCAAATTGGATTCGGGATTTGAGTGATCAAGATCTCTCATGAACCTGCAACTCCCATCAACACATCCCAGTCATCTGGATGGCTTTAAGCTCCCAGGCTCTGGAGAAACATGAACAAGTGGTGGATCTACAGAATATGAGTTGGAAGATTAATAAACGAAAATCATGTAAATTGCATTAATTACTGTGCGCAAAAATCAAAGAGTCATAATGAGCTTTGACCTATTTTGACCAAATCGGAGTGGCACGGAGCAGTTTGAACTCAAACAGCTCCGAGGCGTCGACGGTCGACGCCCTTGGTCTGCCTCGGTGTCGGCGGCGCGGGAGACCTTGATGTGCCCGTGGATGATCTCCACCGATGGGTTCCCAGCCCAGTACCTCAGGCTCCCCGTGGTGAAGGGGTAGGCCATGGTGGATGGTGGTGGAATGGCAGAGAGTGGGAGGCGGCGGCGGAAGGTGAATGCGGCATGGTTGGGGTTGTGGCCACGGTGGGAAGGAAGAACATGGAAGAGCATGGCAGATCCAAGGTGTGGTTCCAAGTACAATAGTTAACACTAGCAAGTGGAGGTGCTGCAAGATTTGGTAGCTCGAGGACCTGACCACCAGGTTTGCCCAAAAAAAGAAGCGAGGTTGCAATAAAACAGAGTTTCTCCTTAGCACTTCTTAGTGCAAAAGGCTTCTCAAACAAGAAGAATCTGACTCGCCAGCGTTCCCGCAGGTGTTGTGGTGCCATGAGCTCCGCGGTCGCTCCATGAGCTCCACTCGTTCCACGACGTCGGAACAACACACGATGGTTTCATTGGAGAAGGTTGAAGGAGATTGTTTCAAAAACACATCTCTAAAAACAAAAAAAACAATCATAATCAAACATCATCTAACACCAAAGAAAAGCAGCTATGTCGCCCACAAATCATTTGCCCGTTTCTCAACGTGCGCACAACTCATTGCACTGAAGGGTGGTCGTCAACGGTGGTCGTCTCTGCCACGGTCTCAACGGCGGTGAGACGGTCGAAGCATGAGAAGTCTCGTTGCGCGGAACATGTGTAGAAACCGTCAGTGGACGACGTGTTGCTCAGTTGAGCAACGAGTCGTTGCTGTGGCAGTTGCTCATGTGTGTTGACTCGGTGTGGCCATACAATCCATGCAACTCTCCCGTCTTCCGTTTCGGATGGCCAAGTCACTCCACGGTTTCTGCTTCTTCCATGGCGATGAGTCGATCGAATTTCAGAGCTTTTCGTGCTGAATCCGTGAGTCTTGCCAGGGGTTGCAAGGGCTTTCTTTCTTTCTTTCCTTCTTTCTTTCTTCCTCTCTCTCTCTCTCTCTCTCTCTCCTTATCTGTCGTTGTTTATGTGTTCGTCTGTTCATTTGTATCTTTAACATCTACTGATATCTATACTGTAATCTCTCTCTCTCTGTGTCTCTTCTCTCACTCTTTGAAACTTGTATCGAACAAACATCTCCGTCCTGTCTGTTCTTTCCTCCTACACAGCTGGAGTGAATTGGTTGCGAGCAGCTGCTCGCGCTATGTACAGGCCTCCCTTGAACGAGAAGCTACGAGACGCAGGCCTTGTGGTTCACCGAGTCTCAACATTTGAGTCTGAGACAAACTGTTCAGAAGATCAGAACTAAACAGTTTGGACCAGAACCGGATCGTCCAAACTCTACGATTTGGAATTCAAACAAGCTCGTATTCAATTTGGTTTCCCGTTCCACTGCTGAAGAGCCCATTCATCTTATAGTCGTCCATGCACGCTGTGACCACGTTGATACCGAATTGCATACCCTCGAATGGCGGTCCTGATGCTCATCTGGACTTCCCCTCAAATGCAATTTGGTCCTTGATCAACTAGAGGCTCCAGTTAGAGAAAAGATAGTTGCCATCCATCCCTCGACCATAATTAGCCTTTAGCATCCTTTAGCGGACCCCTGATACCCCACAACCCCTCAATTGTGAGAGCAAGTGTAGAGAAAAAAGACATCTTGCAACCAAGTGCCAAGGTCAATTCTTCATGTTTCAAGATTTTCCCGGGGCAAATTGTACAAACCTGTGAGGCCTCCAGGAACACCGACACCTTCATCGCACCACCTCCGATTGCCACGCCACGCCCGTCCCGCCAGATGCACATCCTCACGGTGACCGAAGCGCCGCCGGAGCTGTGGGAAGAACCTCACCGAGGTCGGGGAGGTCCGGGACGCGGAACGTCGGTCGCGGAGGTCGGTCATTCACGTGGCGAAAAAACCGTGTGGTTTTTCGTTGTTGTCACCAAGACATGGCCAAGTGAGCTGTGGAAACCTTGATAGATGGTCGTAAGAGGGTGCTTATGCAACACATCGGTGGCATGGCGCCAAGTGAGAAGGTGTGTCACCCACACCGAGCGCTCGACCTTGAGAACATCCAACCGTGTCGGTTCTGGCCGCTTTTTCTTGATCACCATAAACAGTCAACATCCATCCAAAAATCTGGTCTGTAGACTGGGGAAAAGTAGACGAAGTAGTTGTTTAATGATTTAATGTTGTTTACATATATAGTAATATATATATATTTATATATATATGCCTAGGGTCTTTTGACTTAGAGTTCCATCGTCAAAGTCAAGGGGGGAGCTCCGTACTCAACTCGCCGTAATGCGAGCGGTCAATTAGAAAGGTTCAAGAAAAGGTGTTTGTTAAATCCCTTTCTGGGGATGAAGTGAGTCGATTGGTCTTAGCCACCGCTATGACCGACTTAGGATCACCCAAGTCCTGTTGGTTCAGCTTCCTAGCCCAGTCCTCCAGATGACCTACCCGGTGCTTGGGCAATGGTGGCGAGTGCTCAAGGTAAGCTGCTGTTGAGCTATGCAAAGTCCTGCACCACTCTCAATACTCGGTCTAGAGGTGGTGCAGGATGTATTTAGTTGACCGGTCAAGGCTGAAAATCTCCTGCTACAATCAGTGTCATCCAACAAACGATTAACTGAATGGAGACTTCACCTGGTATTAGCACGTTTTTTCGCCGGAGCTCCAAAAATCCAAGTGAAGGGAAAACCAATGAAGGGGAGAACCCGAACCCGGGGTGAAACACCCAATACATTGGACACCGGACACCGTGGCCTAGTTCCCATTGACCAGCACTGCCCACTGCCCAGTCCGCGCTTGCCAGGAAGCTTCTGATCTCCCTCAACGACCAAGGCAGAGTAGCCTAAAGCGCCGTGGCCACTTTCCCGCCAGTGGGGGGGGGGACGCACGCAGCGGAAGAACGACCCCGGTTTGCTGTGTTGCTCCATTCGTAGCGTCCGAAAAAGCTCCGTTCGTAGTAAGGCAAACCTGTTTCTGTCTGTTCTTGTTTATACTGGAGAAACCAATTCCCCAAAAAAGGGTTGAAGGTTCTCCACTTTTCCTGGGTAGGACTTGTGACTAAGACACCTTCGCCCCCCAGTTGCGACTCGTGACCTTCGCCTTTCGATTGACCGTGCCTTGACCCGTCATTCACCGATGAAGTGTACCATGCCTTCGGGAGTTCATGTCTTCGGCCAAGTGCAACATGACTCAAGATGTCTGGATGATTCATGGACTGCAGTGGTTTACTTTCAAACCTGAAAGAGTACTGATTTCGGACACCCAGAGTCGACTCCCGATTGGTCGAGGTCCGACTCTTCGTCCGGTCCGGTCCCCGAGACGTCCAAACAGCTCGACCGGCCACCGGAGCAGCCACTCCGGTGCCACCGGTGCAGGTCGAGCAGCCAGCCGTCGTCAAACAATTGGCAGGGTCAGCGTTCCAGTCCTGGACCGCAGAGAGGTACTGCGGTGAAAGAGCGTAGGGGTGTTGTTTCTGTCCTTCCTTTTTTAGGCAGAAAGAGCGCGGTGATTTTTGGATGGCTGGAATGCTTCAGAAAAGCCCATAGTAACGTAGTAACGTAGTATTTTACGGAGGATCCACCTCACGAAGTCAGTTGTAGCAGGTGTTGACTGCCTAGGTTCCCTCTTGAACCATGATTGTGGCTCAAGTATCCAATAACATCTAAACATGGCTGAAGGACAACTAGATTAGTCCAATTGTCTTAAATGTCTGGGTGATATATTTCTTGAGCCACATCCAGAGTAACAGTACAGTATATGATTTTGCATGTTGACACGCCACCGCCACTTCGAACACCAGTACCCCAGCCCCTAACAACACGGGAGGCACGCGTATCCTACAAGCGCGTATCCTACAACTCAGCGCACCAGAGCATTCGACTTGTTTGGGGATCTTGTGGGGAGGCCGTTTGACATTGCCTTGCATATTTTGGGTTACACGACGCAACCTTCAAAGCTACTAGGAACAAGCGCATCGCTACTAGGAGCAAGGGACTTACTAGTAGTAACAAGAAGCTACTAGGAACAAGAAGCTACTAGGGGCTCCTGGCATCGCCTTCACTTTTTTGGACCCGCGAGTCGGAGTCGGGGAACGAGGAGTTTCCAATTGGGACACCACTGAGTGCAGAACCTATCTGTGTATTCCCATGGAACTGACCTCTGCCCTCTCAGGGATGTTTCGTCGGAAGCGATTGCCCTATCGAAGTCTCAGACCCCTCTCTCGAAGTCTGGCCGTCGACTACTCTGATGCGGCTCATCTCCAGCACTGGGTAGTGGAGAACAAGCGTTTCCTCTGCACTAGCCACATACAGTAAGACAAACATAATATATAGTTGCATCACTGTTAACTCAAACATCCGATAACTCACTGGTGTTTGGAATCCTGCTGTGCAACCACCACAGAGAAAATAGTAATTATACGCCAAAAAAACTAAATGACATCACCTTCACCCCCAGAATAGGTCACACCGCGGATGCCGCTCTGAAGCAGTCGCTCCGCGTGAAACACGCCTCCTCCGAGCCGCACTCCCCGTCCGCCGCGCCGAAGTTCACCACGAAGCGGCTCAAGGGCACCTGCGTTCACGGCGGTGGGGGCAGTGAGCGGCTCCTGCGTTCCCACAAGAATCCAGGGTTCTCGGGGCTTTGGTTCTTGCAGGGCAACAGGACGCATCAGCACGCAGTTGAGCTCACGGCATACGCGGCAGGATTCCAACAGGTCTCTCCATGGTGAAAGTAGAAAGTTTCAAGTGTAATTGGGGTGGTCACGGCGACAATTTCCTGGATCCTGCAAAAGGATTCAATTCAGGATTGGAAAATATTGGAAACATATTTCAACAAATGAGACAAAGAAGATTAAAAGTAGCGTGCGCCCATCCGTTTGAGACCAAAATCAACACACTAGGATAAACATGTTCTGTGCCAGGCTCTGACCAGAAATATCGTTTTACTGAACTGTAACTCACTTTTATTGTTGAACTATGTTGTTTATGAAACTGATTCAGATCGTTATGAACATTTTTGTCAGACATTTTACATATGAGTTATAAACATATGGTTGTTTATGAACATATGAATTGCGAAATGCACCTGGCAAACAATTGGTCCAACGCATTCAACCGATGCGGTGCCCTTCTCTTTGACCCGTCTGCACCGGTGCCGTACCTGACCCGAGAGCATCTCCAGGACACGTGAGGCCTGAGAAGACCGTGTGGGCCACACGGCTCTGAGCTACACCCACGGTCTACCACACCCGGCAGAAGGACCCCATCCCTTATACTGGATGATGAAACTATCCTTTATACGACCTTGTGATGCTTGTGATGCTGGATGGTGATCAAACTCCATGGAACTAAACAAAACCAAATCATTTCTTGCTGTGGGTTGGATGAACAAGCTCCTCTCTCGAGTGCTCTCCTTTAAAACGCTGGGATTGTTTTGCTGCTCACTCACCAGACAAAAAACTCCAGAGAGTGAACCTGACTGAACCGTGCCCAACCACTGTATAGAGACATGTCAAATACTCGATATTCTAGGTGCACATCTCACTCTATTTCGAAGGGAAACAAGTGACTTGAAACAGAGAAATATCATGTCCTTTTCTGTCCCTATAGCGTTTGTGTTTTTTGTGGTTTGCTTGTGGTTCTTCAGAACGGTCAAAGAATTTGGGAAAAAACCGTCGCGTGAAAAACCAATTGGTCGCCAAACTTTAGGAAATGACCTCATGTTGATCCATTCGGAGATTGTACACCCCCTGGGTTGCTTCCATACTGAACAGAAACCTCTGGAAGAGCACTTCCAAGGCCATCTCACTGCCTAGTTTGTATAGAAAAACTGCATAGCACGGATTGAAAGGCTTGATGTCTGATGGATTCAATAATCTGATTCAATCATATTTATTACATTGAAGTATTGTCAATGGTCATGCTGTAGCTGTAAGAAGCTGGGTCGTAGGGAAAGCACTCAAAACTCAAAAGCATGAACGCAGTAGCTTCTTGTTACTACTAGTAACAAGTGCCACGCTAGTAGTAACAAGTGCCTTACTAGTAGTAACAAAAAGCTATTAGAATTAAACTAAATTTTAACTTTAAATTCGTAGCTTCTTGTTACTACTAGCGTGGCACTTGTTACTACTTCATAACAAGTGAACCCCGTCCGACACCGCCGCTCCGTCTCGGCTGGCACGTCCTCCCGTCTCGCGCGTCCGGACTCTGAGTCGCCCAAGCATTCGGCCCCCAGCGTTGTGTGGTGAATCCACTCTCCTGACGGACGGACGCTCAGGTGGCGCTCGCTACAACTTGCCCGCCCGGAAGAGCGCGGCCGGCCGCGAGGCTAGACAGGTCCCTGGTTCACACGTTGACACCGGGATCGCTGCAGAAAGGAGCTGAATCTGCCAAGCCTCATATAACATATGGATTCGAGAAGCGTAAACGTATGATCCTTGGACCGTTGGACCTATACAGGCATTGGACATCGTGTTGACCTACCTACATTCGCCGCCATTCGCTTCATCAATTTTCGATCACGTCCTCGAAGGAACAAATCCCTCCGGGGCTGAAAATGGGAGGGTACCTGGCCGGAGAGCGGAAGAATCGCCCGGGCCAGTGCGACAAAAGCCCATGCCCCGGGCTCCCACGCAAAAGAGGTACTAGTAACCATATTTATTATACAATATATTGAATTTACTAAAACCACTCCATTTGGATTGTAAAACCATGTGGACCCACATCACATGGGCTGTTTTATTGTTTAAAAGAGTCTACATTACATGCTTCTGACGGGGTTCCAATCCAAACCCAAATACCCAAACAAGTGTGAGACAACATCTTCAAGGACTATACTGACTACATGCAGTTGGTGGAATTGTTTTCTGCAAGGTCACTTCCATGAAGAGCTCTGATAGCCTGCAGGCTCGAGGCACAAATGGACACAGCATATGGCTATATAAATTAATACGGAAATGTTAACCTGACATGATTCCATCTGCTTGAAGGCACCTACAAACAAGCCTAATTGTAGCCACCTTCTTAGCTTGCACAACCACAAATCCATACAATGTGCACAATCGGGACGAATGACATTTGATCTACTATAGCGGACCATTTCCTAAGCTTATGCTCGACTCACCTTCCATGGATGTCCAAAACCCCGGGTCTTCCCATTGGCGCTGCTCTCCGTTTGCTAGTCCATCGGGGTGTTTTAAAACAAAGTAGTCAAAGAAGCACAATCCCAAAAACCATCCGCAAACCGATGATGACTGATGTCTCGCGATGAGCTGAAATCTGAAACCACCCAAGCCGCAACAACCCTCCAAAACGGCCCGCGCCCAAAACGGCCCCCTGCACACAAACCAGTTCCACCACGACCAATGGTCCAGCGCACGTGAGACGATCTCGGACGCCTCTCTGGTGTGATTGCACCTGCCAGAGGTGTGGATGTCGGAATCGAATTTATCATGGTTGGATTGGTTTCACGATGTGTCACGGCCTTCGATCCATTTGAGATTGGACCGACTTCAAGGGATAACATGCCTGGAACTGAGAAATGTTCAAACACTGCTCAACACAGCTGAGGTTCGTGCGTTTTGCTAATCATGTGGTCTTTTAAGGCAATCATCCACAATGAAATTGGAGCACTGTCTGTGTGTGTTGGGCATCATCGGAACATATACCGGCTGTGGTACACCAAACTGCATAGTCATGGAATGAGTGATGTGAAGCAACTTAAGTTGTGCCCCCCCACAAAAACCAACGCTGGTGACTCCATTGAAACAACAACACCACACCGCGACCATCCGCCACCAAGCGTTGGACACCTGGATCTGCGCCTGCACGACTCACACCTTCACTGGGTCGACCGACGCGCATGGGACCCGTGGACATGCCGCGGTGGCGACGGGAATTCTCAATACATGAAGTGTTGGGAATCCCCTAAACCCATCTAAACCCCCTGTTTGGGGAGGGAAGATGAATTCTGGGAGTGGGAATTCTGTTTACTTCTTTCTCTCATCTTCCCCAAACCAAGCCACTGTCAGGCATGACTACATGGGCATACCCCGCCCCCAGTCGGATCACCAGCAGCGCCATGCACCTCGGCCCTCTTGGCGAAGAAGTACTCGAAGTGGAAGCGACTCCCTGGGTGTTGCAGTGGTGTCAGTGGCGTCGGCGAGGAGGAGTGGTTTGGCAATGGGCTTCACATGTCCTGTTCCAACGAGAAAAAAAACGGGGCCCAACGGGATCACATCATGGCGGGATCGAAATGGCTTCGGTTTCACGTCCACAACTGGACAATCCACATCTGGAGATCGGGGTGAATTGAATGAGTTTGAAGGGTGTTTCTGACCGTCTCAAGACGGGACATAGTTAGTCTGCAGTTTTCCGAAGAAATCCCATAGAAATCCCATCCAGTGGGGGATGGGAATTCTGATGAATTTTTTGCACACCCTATTTCTCTGAGTTCACATGACCAATTCACACTCCTCCGGCCTTCCAGTGTGCTGCTCCCACCCTCCTAGTGGTTCCAAGCCAAATATATAGCAGACATCTCGTTGCAATCATTTGTGATATGTTCAATTTGTCCATTCTGAGTTGTGCAACAAGAAGCGACTTTTTGAGCAAGTGAGTTCTCTTTTCTCTCAAGGATTCGAGGGGAAACCTGAACACTTCATTCCCATCAAAGGACTGCTGACTAACTAGAGTCTTTGCATCTTTCAAAGTGGTTACCAGTACCTGTTTCTTTGGTATGGTATGATGTGTCATACTCTGGTACTTTGAAGGGCAAAAATCCGCCCACACCGCTTGCGGTGCAGGGCGTGTTCGGGGCGGGTCAAGCTGGAATCATCGTCAGTCAATCATCACATCGTAATCAGTTCATAGCTCTGCTTGGGGGGGCAGGGTGCTTTTTTTTGTTTCGGGAAAACGTCTTACGCCTCGAGGGCCATGGGGGAGAGCGTTTTGGAGGTGCATTTTTGGACTATTTCTGCAAGAACCCAAACAAGCCAAAAAACGAACACCCACGATGCTGAAAAACCCTCCTGACCAGCAACGCATAAACAGCATTATTGGAGGTACATTTTGGGACTATTTCTTCAAGAACCCAAACAAGCAAAAAAACGGACACCAACGATGCTGAAAAATCGTCCTGACCAGCAACGCATAACCAGCATTATTTGCAAAAAAACACGTAGCCTCAACACAGGGCCACCAAACGATCAAGCTAGCCTTGACATGATGTAATGTGGACTAACCAAGCGGGGGCAAGGCCACAAAACGGTCGAACTTGGAGCCTGAATTGGCTTTAACATGGCCACCAAACGAGCGAACTTGTGCGTAACTCAGCCGCAACATGGCCATAGACGCTGCGGCAAACAAGCCATCTCTTTGGACGCCACTCCCGACCTCCCCTGTCCACTCCAGCAGTCTTTCCCCAGACGACCAAAAAACAAGAAGGTGTGGGCGGCGGTCGACGCGAAGCGTCAGGAATAGTTATAAGTGAGCGGCGACTGGTGAGAGGGTGAATTCCACTAGTAGCATCAGTATCATTATTTGGCGAAGAGCACAAAACACATCCATGAACTGAATCTGCGAAAAGAAAAAAACAACACGCCGCTCTGTCCAGGGGGGCGCCCCCTTCTGTGCGCGGTTGTTGCGTGTGAAGAGGGGATCGACCGGTGGGTCGTCTGCCGGCTGGAAGTGGATGGCATGGCCCCGGTTCGGATGACGGAAATCCGCACGCCAAACCATCGGTGCCATGACCATGGAAATCCGCACGATTGAAATCGCGCAAGTGTACATGGAATTTCTCACGCGTTTGGGGGATGAACACGTAACTCAACCACCTTGGCCCAGCCGTTTTCGGCACGTTTTTGGGCGCCCGCACCGTAGTTTCCCACTTCAGGTGGTGCTGCAGCAGGCAACGCCAGCTCTACCAGTCTGGCGCAGGTGATTAGAGTCAGTAAGGAAAGGATCACTTGGAAAGATGTCCAACATTGATTTGTTGGCCCTCTTCATTCTTCACTTTGAGTGGTTAATGTGCCAGCCATGCCACCCACTTCCAATCTTTGTTTAGAATCCAAAAGCGCTACACTCCAACATGTGATACCATCCCAGAAGACTCCCCAGCTGTCGACGTGGACTAGGCTGAGACTCAGGAGTAAGTTTGGACAAGGAGACCAAGTGGCTGGCAATGGTCATTAGTTTTGAACAAATACACTTGGATGCTTTGATGTTGTTGGAGCAAAGTCTTTACAGTGCTTGGAAGGGAGTAGATTAGATGGTGAAAAGGTCGTCCAAATACACCACGATGCAGAAAAAAAAGGCTCCAGTCCAAGCTATCCCTAGGCTTGCCTCCAGAAAATACCAGAAAAAAACACACACATATTGTCCTCTACAACACTTGTGTTTTCAACTTCTGTATTGATCTACTGGGTGCGGCCACCCACACATTGCCCACCTTCCCATCGGCACCTCTGCAGCGGCATGGAGATACCTCTCAAAACCGCCTGCCCATCACCCTTCAAGAAGAGCTCCTGGCGATTTTTCCCGAGCCTCCACGTCTCTGGCGTCGTTCCTGTTTTTGATGTTGCTTGGTCTAGAGATGTCTTGAGTTCCTGCAGAGTCCATGGTTGGCGTGTTTCTCAGCAAAAGATGAAGCGGACTTGGTACCAAACCCCGTGGGTTGCTGGTCTTGCCGCTGGTCCACCGTCCCGTCCGGTGCAACGGAGCGTACCCGAATGGGTGGACCGTAGTGGTCTGATGGTTCCGACCGGAGTTGAAGGGTTTACGACTTGCTGAATCAGCTGGATCTACCTGATAAGTTGTTCCAGTGGTATCCAGAAGTGCCAAAGTCATCCAAAGTCCTTTTGAAACGAAAGGACTACCCAATCTAACAGCTGTATTGAACGGCTACATTTCAGATGCGTTGGTCGTCAGTATCACGCGACGGATTCTATAAGTATATATTCAACCCCTCATGTACAACGCGACGGTGCAAAACACAAAGACTTCAATCCTTCTCCACACCCCAATCGCTCATCCCCACTCCAGGCCTCACACAAATTCTCCTCCCAGCCAAGATTTAGGGATCCTCTCGCTTCCACCGCTTCAACGCCCGCGCTCGTCCCGGGAGGGCGGCAGTGACGACCGGGTGATCTGGGAGACTCAAAACATCAACAGATCGACACCTTTGCCGTGCTAAAGACCTTCCAAACGGGAGAAGACATCTGCCGTCAACCTCGACGGGTCTGCGTCACCGAATGTGCAGTCGAACCACGGTCAGTCGAACGATGCGTTGGTGTCTTCGGACGTGACTCCTCTGGACACTTTTGGAACAGCAGCTGAAGGCGGCTGAAGGGTCGAGCCGGTCTACCCGACTTGCCGGTTACGCCAGGTCGACAGGTGAGAAAAAAGCTGGGTTTGACGTGGAGCTGGGTCCCACTCTTCTCATTACGTCGTGTGTCACCAGGTGAGAAAAGATCAAAAGATCAAGAACAGAACAGGCCCAGCTTGAGCAAAGTCCTTTTTTGAGCTTTAGCATGGTTTACCCATGTAGAGTCGTTTAGAGTCGTTTGGAGTGGTTGAGCCATGTTTGAATGACTTGATTTATATATACCTACCGAGCAATCAGCGTCTGCACTTCGTGTAAATGTTCGAAGAAAATGGATCAATTCCGCTACATGAAAAAGAAAACACCTGGTAACCTGGGCACTGTCTCCAAGCCACCGCGCAACATCAGTGGGGTCACTCACCAAAATCTGTTTTCAGGCGATTCATAATCCCAAAATCCCCGAACCCGCTGGCCACGCCGCCGGCCACGCCGCTCATCCACGCCTTGAAGACCATCGAGGTACCCACAAAGCTCTCCCAGCACCTTAAGAAGTCGGCAAAAAAGAGATACATAAAAAACAAAAACGAGGTACGTAGATCATGTCATGGTAGATCATGGTAGATCCTTGAGTTTCGACATGTTTCTAGAATGGGCACCAGCAACGACCAGCATAGACCAGCTGCAGTTCCGAACGATCTGTTTCTTCCAAAATCGGCCCAGCCCTTTCTGTCGCTTTTGCTTCGTTGGGCTCCACCGCTCCGTATACCCTAATGATACGCCCCGAGCTCATCCGCCCCCAAAAAAGGTGACCCATAGACAAACACGGGTGAGAGGAACCTCACTCACAAACATGGAGGCGCCTTCCCGCCTTCCTCACTCTGACTAAGTGTTGCAGCCAGAAATGGCCGTTCTTCAAAGATACCCCTGGTTTTGATTGTTAAACGGCACAAAAAAGGGGCAGGTTGTGAACTTAGTGTCATCATGCCGTCGACGGTTCTGAACCCATCGCTTGTAACATTCGCAAGCACTGCTAAGCACTGCCCTCGATCCAGGAACCAGCTCTAAAAGTCCACAGAGTTGACTGGCCTGGTCAAAATGAGGACCGTAATCCGTCTAATCCTGGGTTTCCCCGGCAATCCGCGGTGGCTTTGTAAATGCAAATTGACTCTGGAGATTCGGCACAAACATTCTCATAAGTCATATAATGTGAATGTGCATGTTCCCGGCTGCAGCAGGCTCTTTGGAGGTTGCCTATCTGTCCATCAAGGAGAAAACACAACTGGTCTGTAGCTAATTGATTCCCTTGAGCCTTGCGACCTCTTCGCATATGTTGGAATCCGCCATCGGCAATCCGTATAAACCGCAATCCGTCCAGCAGCTCAGGTTGAGGTGATGTAAGATCCTGGTGATGCTGTTGATGTCTGGAGGCAAGGAAACCTAAATGCTGACCGTCTTACTCTGTCTTACAAAAACGTTCAGTGCACCCAATTTCAGTTCATGTTGTGGGGCTTGGCAAATTCAATTGTTTTGCCTCAAACACTCTGAAGCACATGACCACAATATATAGCTGCCCCGACATTGGTCCCAACGGACCCTGTACTGACTAACATGATACACTGAACCGGTTTGTGGCCTTGCTTACTATAAAAAAACATCATGACTCGAAACAAACAAAATGCTAGAACAGCCCTGATAAAGCATATGAATCCTCTTGATATGTCAGACCTCTGCCTTCAAACACAACCGCGGCCGCGCGGCTACTTCTTGCGCATCCCCGGCACCTCGCTGGCGCTGGGGCTCCGGTAGCAGGCTTGGAATCGTCCGGTGCCTCAGTGCATCCGGTAGGCGAGGTTCGGTGAGGACGTCGAGGATGTCAAACATGGTAAAACATCTTCACCAATGGGGTGATTCTTTGTTGGGAATTCCGAAGGGGAACTCTTTGCAGAGTAGAATTCGAAGATGCATTTATTCCTTGGCAGGCATGGCAATTGGGAGTCAAGCAAACTATCTGGCGAGACTGAGACGTCTTTAATAAAACATTCTGAAAAAATACCTTGCCCTTGGCCTGATCCAAAGGTTTCAGCACACTTTCGGCTGGCAGTTCTTTCTGCGTGACCAACCCCCATGCTCAATGCCATCGACCACCACACGGGAATGATGGTCATCCCATATATGGCCATTTGGAAGGAGCAGTGCTTCTAGATTTTCCGAAACACCAGCCAAACTGGGCTGAGATCGTCGAGCCTTCCTCTCTTTGCGGGGCTGCAAGGACGATGCGGGTTGAAAACAACTAAGAAGGCCGGCAACATCCGGCGTGGGGCTCTACTTCCGTCAAATCAGGTTCTCTATAATTATAGTGCGGTTCCTCGATCTTCCTTTCCCAAACCATACATGCATGGCATATATTTACATACATTGACCCCTGAAACCACCCCAATGTAGGTAAATATGCCAGTCCCATGGATGGTCTATATAACTATAACATTCATGGAGTGTATCGCTGCTGCCTGCGCAGAACGTCTGAGAGCCCCCACAGGTAATGAGCCTTGCATCAGTTGAGGCAACGACTGTCACATCACTGCGGTGCTTAAAGGACACGATGATCCGATGAGCTTCAGTGGGTAGCAAAGCAGTGTGAATGAGTGAGAATCAATTGAGTCACAATTCTGGTAGATTCAGTGGTTCTACTCAACAGGTACCCCGTACCATGAGAATGTCTGAGAAGACAAACAAGACTACTTCGATGCGCCGAAGGATTCCGCTGCGGAGATCCGGAATTGTTCCGAAGCCATTTGAGGGAAGATAGTAGAGTGAAAGAACTCCCAATCGTTCAAACAAAAAGAACGCACCTAATTTTTGAAGGTCCACAGGTAGATACTGTATACGTATACTTGACCTTTTGGTCCATGGCACGGTCACCCATTGGTTTTTTTTGGAGATCGGCTCCACCGACTTGGTCTTTCTTCTTATCCGACGATGGGGGTCCGAGGCTTACCGTGCGGGTTTCACTGCCGTCCACAGAGCACCAAAACCGGATGGTGAGACCATCGTTCCGCCGTCGATGCATGTCTCGTTCCGCCACGGCCTGATGGCTTCGATCTGGGCGAGGAAGGCTTGAAGCAAGGGAACCAAGTCCCTGAGAGCGTCATGAACGGAACCCTGCAGTCTTTTCGAACATGGCTCCGATTTTTCAACCGGGTCCGGCAAAGCGGCAGCAAGCCAGTCCAGCTTCTGCTTGGTGGATAAAGTATCTGACCACCAAAAAATAGAACATTATGGTAAAAAATATGCACATGATGCAAACGACTGGTGGCCTTGGTGTGAAAAACCTCTGGGCCTGGCACATGGTATCCTTTTCATTGGTGCAAGGCTTTCTGGGCTTCCTTGGTGATTTCGAAGTTTTGGTTGAGCAAATGTTGAAGTCTTTCGGGCGAAACGGCGAGCTCCGATGCCTGAGTGAAGAACCGTAACAAAACGACGATTTGCATGTTCTCAAAACAAGATAAAACAAGGACAGAACCGAACCTGTCTGAAAAGGATTGGAACAATTAAAGGTCTTGTGCCAAAGGTTGTTTTCTTCCAGAGGTTTTACAGTTTTACACGTCTGGATTTGGGCGTTAAGATCACCTCCAGGCGGCTACCCCGCCTCTTCCAACCCAGCTCCAACCAAAACACAAGCCGGCGCCGGTGTTGCCGCCGTTCTGGACGACGGATCACCACCTGCCAAGCTGCTCTCCGACCTCGTCGCCCAGCGCCAGCACCACCTGAGCCGCGGCCGAAGAGTCGGACCGAGTCCGAACTCGTGGTCCGGTCCGGTGCGAAGGTCGGCGCCCGTTCAAAGCTGTGCATCGCCATCCGGGTGCAAATCTGTCATAAACCTGCCTAAAGCGATTTATATAAACCGATGCTACGCCTGGGCTGTGATGAGTGAAGTACTCTCGGCTCAACAATCCTTTTTGGGCGGTTGGGCAATCGATCCCCTGTCTTTTTTTATCACACAGACACACAAACCATCAGATAAGCTTCACCAAATGTCAGAAAGCACTAAAAATGGTGATCTCTTCAGCATTGAAACAATGCATCCGTGAAGCAATACTCAGGAAAAAATGGGTGTGAACATGTGTAATCTATAGAAATGAGTTGCCCCGGATTCACTTGGGTGAACTGAACGAAAGGGTCCTTGAAACGACGAAACGGCAGCGAAACCCCGGCGAGTCCCACGATCTCCGAAACTGCTTTCGCGATCCGGAATCCACCTTGACGGAGAGAGGCACTAGTGAGCTTTCGACGTACCTGAAAACAGTTGTCTGAGAAGATGAGCTTTATTGTTTCTACTAGCTTCTTGTTACTACTAGTAAGGCCCTTGCTCCTAGTAGCGATGCACTTGTTCCTAGTAGCTTAGGAGAAGACACTAAGTGTTCTGGAAATGTTGCTCCATTCGTCGCGTTTCGTCCTCGCTCCTGTCAGTCATGTCATGTTCGTTTCCACGAATCACTTCGGATCGTTTGCTCCTGTGATGAACGAGTCACGAGTCCTCTTTGTTTTGGCTGGGAAAACCGCCCCAAACCGCAAAGAAATACCTCTTAGTGCAAATCCAGAACATCCCAAACAGTTTGATACATCTGTCTCCTGATTTGTCTCTGTTCAAAACACCGTTTAAACCGCTCATTGCACAAATCCCTCATTGTGTGGCCCTCTTGCCAATTCACATGTCCTCCTCTTCCCTAAGCTAAACTACTAATGAACCCCCAAAACCTGTTGCTCATGTCTTTGGCCGTTTGCCCATTCATGGATCCCTCATCAACAAGAATCAAGAATCCAAACACCTCCAGAAAATCGTTTGCTCATATCTTCATTAAAAACCCGGCCGTTTTTTCAAAGAAGACAAAGTCATTTGGCAAAAAGTGGTCCGTATGTC
>CAXAMN010028939.1:514714-547510 GCA_963970005.1 Durusdinium trenchii | reverse complement strand
CCTTAGCAGAGCCACGGACCTAACGGTGCTAGCGTGCTCGCTCAACATGCATGGTCTTGAGGGCGCCGCGCAAGTGATTGCCGCACTTCTGCATGGTGCCTGCACCCTGCGCACTAGCGACACTGTGCCTGGCGCTGCCCAAATTGCGGGGTCCTTGGAAATTGGCGATTTAGATGTTCAAGCTGAGACTGCCGCCTTTCTCAAGGCCACCGAGCCACACCCCCTGTGGGAGGGGCCAGCCCCCCTATGCCTTGCTGAACATTATGAAGGGAAGGTGAGACGCCTCAGGCTGGTTCTCACAAAGCAAGGTTGCCTCTCGCAAGGCGAACAAAACCAGTTCCTGAATCACACCCACCCACTCCATGGCAGCGGGCTTTTGTTTGGCTACGCAGCAGATGGACTTGCCAACCCTGATTGGCTCATCGTCTCAGACACCAGTCATCCCGGAGCTTGGCGTCTGCTTCACACGGTCAGCAAAGCAGGTGGCTCACGTTTCACGGTGAGCAGCACTGTCCGCTACTCGCCTGGCATATGTGATGTAGCCAACAAGGCAAGGCTGTACCAGTTTGAAGCCCTGCATAAAATCTACTTTTATGACGCATGGGAGAGGGCTCCTCCCTGCTGCTGCCCCCGGCACCAGGGATGCTCCAGGAAGGATGCTACTGGCGTCCTGCAGCCGCTGCTTTGGCGGATACGCAGCCCCCTGGCAGCTTGGCCTCTGATGACCTTGACCTTCTCAGTTCCGGTGGTCAGCCAAGTCTTCTTCCATCGCCTGACAGCGCGCACAGCGTACAAAACCTTCATGACCAACCAGCCTCGGGCAGCAGCCAAGAAGAAGAAGAAAGCTCCCCCACCCAGGCATCTGAGCCCGCAGCACCGTCGGCTGGTGCGGTCACCTCCCCAGTCGGTGAGGATGAGACACCGGTGCACGAAATCAGCAGCTGTGACTCACCCAAGCCCGTTAATGAGGGTGCCGAGGATAGGGAAGAAGAAGCTGCAACTGATGACTCAGTCGTCGAACAACAAGAGGAGAGCCAGTGTATGGGAGGTCAATGACTCCTCTTCAGTGTCCTCTCAAGGACATTACGAGCCAGTGGATGGGGTCCGCTCCCAGTCTGCAAAGTCTCTTCCCTCTGTGGCCTCTCCCTGCTCTCAGGCCAATGAACAGCTAGATGCACCCCCCGCCGTAGCCACCGGAGCCGCAAGTGCGATGACTGAGCCCGCCGATATCACAGCCTGCCCGAGCGGTCTGCCAAGGCACCGCGACACCATCCAGGACAACAACAATATGGCGGAGGGCGACTGCCCAAGCACTTGTCCTGTCCTCCAGCTGAGCAAGCAGAAGCAGGTGCACCAGGCGCACAAGCGCTCAAAGGCATGAGGCGGAGATGGCAGCAAGCATCGCAGGCCCGAACAGGAGCGCCCTCTGATAGAGGTGAACCCAGACTGACAGACACGTCGCAACAGCAGTTAGAAAGGGAAAGGACGGCCACCTCCACTGAGACTTGTAGAGGGACCCTAAAGGCCGCGGCCACCAAACACAGTGCGGTTAAGTCCAAGGCGGTCAAACCGCTGGCGGTGTTACAGTGCATTGCAGAGAGTATCGAAAGCACACCTGAACACGGCACAGAGGACGCAAGTCAACAGAGCATGCTCTGCGGGCATACTGGCCTAGTCAGCCTGGCAGAAACCCCCGTCCCCATGGGCATTAAAGAAGATCCCCACTCACCGGACGAGGATCCCCGAAAAGAGGGCGCAGACATGCAAATCAGCCCTATTGAGATTGCCCTTGGCGAGGAAGGGGACCATGCTGGGCTCGCGGAGGCCGACCTTACGGTACAATCCGAGCAGAGAGCGATGCAAGAGTTGTACCGCTTTCAAAAGCACTCGATGCCAACAACGCAAACAGAGGGTGTCGAGAGTGCATCGGTGCAGACCCAGCCGACAGCCGCAAAAGCTGCGCAAGCTGCGCAAGATGCACAAGCTGCGCAAGCTGTTGAGCTAGACCAGCCACCCTTGGCGCTCCCTGTTGCATTGTACGCCAATCTGCCCATTGAATGGCCCCTAGCGCGTATCAGTGTCTATACGCGCCACATTAGTGTCCTCCTACGTGTTACGCTCAATAGAAGACTTGCGGAATTAAGCTTCAGAGGAGTTGATTTTCAACATTTGCCCCGTGAGGTGATTAGGCATACCAGGGAAGACTTCGACGCCATCTGTGGTGCCATGGCTGCCCAACTAGCCGCCCTGTTTGCGTTCCTCCAACCGAGCCAGCAGCAGCCGCAGAGGACAGATCAAGCTGAGTTAGCCCTCTATGTGGACCCAACTTGCTGGCTGTATGGCCTTCTGTCCTTCTGTGCCAAGAGCTGCGAGGCGAAGACAGCAGAAGCAGGAGGAGAACCTGACTTCAGAACGAGCAAGGAAAGAAAACAAGACAGCTCGGCTCCAGCGTCAGAACTCACTCGCAACTCGCTGGCTCTGATGCAAACAGTCGTCATGTCCTTTGCGCGGGGCCTGTACCTTGGCAAACCTGAGCTCCCCATAGACCATGTGCATGTATATTTCCCTGTTCAAATAGTGCACAAGGTCATTGCGCAATGTGAAGCGCTAAAGCTTAAGGAAGGCTCGCTTGCCGCTTCTGAGCGATACAGGCACAATGTGGATAATGCTGCTAACAATCCTTATGTCATCGTGGGGGTCTTTGAAGGAAGATGCTCGTACGAGCAATATCCCCCCATCCCGAGGACCACAGTGAAGACGATTCTGTACCATAGAAACGAACCCACGTTCTAAAAGGCAGTGCAGGTAGGCCCGGCTTTATCCCAAGATACTGTCGCTACTCACTAAATTAGGGGTAGGGAGCCGTCACGTATAGTAGCTCTCATCTTGACATCGGTCACACCAGCCACTGCTGTGGGACAGACTGCACAGACACCCTCTCAGGAGGTGTCACACTCCTGAGTGGTGGGAACACCACAGAAGGGTGCAAAAGCAGCTCAAAGGAGCCCCAGGCGGTATCCCAAGATGCTGTCGGAAGTATTGCAGGGTAGGTTGCCCGTAGGTAACTACTGTTTACCGTTTCCCCGGGTGCTGCCCATGTTGCACCTGGTAGGCAGGGATACCACTACAGGGCGCTGCCCGCCTCTCGGCTCAAGGCGCTGCCTGCGAGGACTGCAAGAGAGGGCTGCCAACAGCGTGACAGTCCCCCCATATGGCAGAAGACGCAAGCAGAACCGTGCGCCAAGCACAGCAGGCTGACTGGGAAGAAGACAGCTTACTTCGACTGTACCTCACCACACTTGCTGGTACGGTGATACAGCTACAGGTCCCTGTCAGCATCTACCACACGTGGGAAATGTTGGAGGAGTACCTAGTTGAGCACCTGCCGTGCATTAGTCCCATCGAAACGTTTGGGTGTGAACTCACCCTACTCAATGCGGACACAGAAGAACTATGGAATACGAATCACTTTTGTCTCATCGTGCATGAGTGCTTTCGGAGTCTGGAGAACAACAAGCCCCTCCAGGGCTTGATTATGAAGACTGCCCGAAGGCGATTCGAGTCCCTATCTCTGAATCAGGTATCCTTGAAGCCAAGGCCTTCCACTCGACCACGCGAGTCCGCCACGCCTGCTTAGATGTTGGCTTTAGCGCAATCAGCCCGCAAGCGTGGCGGTATTGCCACTCCCTGCGGATCGTCAAGCTACCGGACACGGTTGTAACGTTAGGACATGCAGCTTTCCAGGGATGTTACTCCCTGCAGGTAGCCGAAATGCCGGGATGTGTAGAGTTTGGTGTTCGAGTATTCTCTGAATGTTGTGCGCTAATAGAGTCGGTAACATCGTCGATGGAGGCAGCCATCTAGCGATTGGAGCCATCATCAGTCAGTATGCTTTCGAAGAATGTGCTAAACTAGCCCACCTATCCCTACCTCATGTACGAGCAGTGGTGGATAGTAGCACACTCACCTCCCCGCAGGCAGGATTGCCTCAGGGGTGCTTTTTCGCAAGCGGCGTCCAGCAAGTGGAACTCGGAGAGGATACATACCACATAGGCCACAGAGCTCTGGAAAACTGCAAAATGCTAACCCGTGTCAACCTTGCCAATACGGGCATTCATACCCTACATATGCACACTTTCGCGCAGTGCCACAGCCTGGAAACAATCAGGCTGCCGAACTGCCTGCGGGAAATTAGAGCAGAAGTGTTTGTGGGTTGCAAGGCCTTGGAGAGGCTGACTCTTCCGGGCAGCATTCGTTATCTAGGCTACAGGGCTTTTGGGGACTGTACAGAGCTCTTCTCCCTTGAGTATGCATGGAGCAAGCAGGAAGCATGGCGGTATCCCTATACTGCCGACAATGCCTTTGAAGGCTGTATCAAACTCACCATCCCTAAGTGGCTCCACCGCATCCCACCTAAGGACAGTGATTGGATTGCCCCTTGTAGCTGACAGAGTTGAATGAACGCCTGGCAACAACTAATAGAGTAGTGCCAGGCCTGAGTGAGCATGGACGGTTACCCAAGTAGCTGCCCCTCTGCACTGCTCAAACCCCCAGTAGCTAGTACAGGCGCAGGGAACAATACTGCCACGCACTGTGACATGGAGTCGCAAACGAGCCCACTAGTCAGCAATGAGCGCCAACTGGTGGTCCATCTCCAGTCTCTCTCAGGAGAAGAATACCAAGTCATTGTCGACCTACCTGATTTGAACCTCACTCTTGCTTTCAGTCTCGCTCATGCATACTGATACGCATTGCATCTCCTGTGGGATACCTGCCAGCCAACAAGCAGAATGCAGTCTCGTCCTGGACGTCCTGTACTGAGAGCAGCTTGAAAGGAATTCATCGCCCCGTTTCACTCCTGTGTATGGTCTTCGGATCTGCACCTTTTGCTTTTTTACGTCTTGAGCGGACATGAGCCTGATCTGCTTGGGTTTTGTGATTGGTTTGGGTTTGTTTTGGTGCTTTGTTGTTGGGTTGTGGGTGTTTTGGTCCTTTTGGTTCCTTTGCTTCCTTTGGTCAGGCTCATTTCCTCGCACCCCTCATTTGAATTCATCACGGTGACTTGTGCTTCTTACCCGTGCGAAAAAAGAATGGGGGCGGCAAACTGGGGACAGGGAACTTGGGACAGGGAACTGGGGACAGGGAACTGGGACAGGGAACTGGAACTGGGGACAGGGAACTGGGCACTATTTTGCGTCGTCGAGAGCGTGTTTTGCTGCTGGCGCAGGTGGAACCATGGGCCGGAGGTGGCAGAATGCTGGATGAAAGAGTGGGACTCTGAAATGGGCGTGACAACTGAGGACCAATTCTGTTCCCCCAGGAGTGTCTGCAAAAGGTTTGTTTTCTTTCATTCAATGCTCGCTGGAGTTGGCTCGGCCTCTATTGATGGCTTCTGGTTACAGCTTAGCGCAATTGCCAGCAAGCCACAGTAATGAAAACAAAAACGCGCCAAAATAGATAGCGCAAAAAAATCGTTAAATCGTTAATTCGTTAAGTTTGATCTTTCAAATACTAATTTTTTTAATAGAAAAAAACCAACTTAATTAATTAATGATTTAATGATTTTTTTGTGACAAATGGTGCATGTACGTGACTGCAGTGTATCGATTTTTAAAAAAGCTTTGATGTTTGGAGCTTTTCCTCTAGTTCAAGTCAATGTCACACTTTCCGGTTATCTGCGCGAGCGAGCCTGTTGACATAGACGGTCAAAAAAATGCCAGAAAATGAGAAGCTGCTTTTGGCCTCCAGCCGACATGTACGGCTCCTCTTTTGAAGCCAAAAAGTAAATTCAAAAAGTGTATCAAAAGCAGCTTCACCTTTAGGTTTTTTGTCTCACGCAAAACTGACCTCCAACGTTTGAGGCAAACACCTGTGGATCTCAGACAATGCTGATCTCCAGGTTTCTAAACCTTTCAGGGCCGCACGCACTGGGGGACCAGATGCCGATGACAACGATATGGTGAGGAGTCCTTTTGAAAAATACACCAATGAGGTTCTTGGGAACTATGAGAGTTGGTGTGGCAAAGTGGACACTTTCTCACCGTTTGTGTACGGCGAACTGCATGAACGCCCTGGTGTGAAGGACCGGATGGTTTCCGGGAAACACAACACTGATCTGGAGACTTATGAGGTCATGTACATCGTTCGCAGACCCAACTTCAACGCCTACCGCAATCAGGTGTCGCCCAAAGAGATGCTGCCGAACTACAACCGTCCTCGGTTTGATTGGCGCAAAGCCCACCCCGAGACCGAAGGGTATGGCAACGCTCGCTGGATGGTCGTTGAAGGGATTCAGATGCCAGAAGATCAGTGTCCGACGTGCACGCATACCTTTACCCATGGCACGATGTCCTGCACTAATTGCGGCACCTTCGTCAACAATGCTTCCGATCTGTGTGAGGCTGCTCAGCTCATCCGGATCGAGGAGATTGCAAACGACCTTGGAATTGAAGTCACGATGGACATGGTCCCCGATGACAGGTTGCAGGGTTCAGGTTTGAGGAAGACGCCGGCGGGGACGCCTGGCCAGGAGAAACCACGTGCATCACGTTCGGGCATCAACATCTTGAAAGCGAACGCCAAAAGCCATGTCCAGGAGGCGGAAAAGATGCGCCTGACTGTTTCGCAGAGGCAACTTGTTGATGCATTTTATGCATTCAACTGTGCAGCCTAGGACCTGTCGCCGATCTGCATCCAGTTCCTTGAGCGCTTGTCTGATGCTGTCATCCCTGACCCTCCGAGGACAAGAGAGATGATCTCCCAAGGCATCGGACACAGATACGCTGGAAAGGTCATTTTCATGAACGAACCGACCCAAGGAGAAGATGCAGACTCCGTGTTGCTCTTGCCAAACTCTCACCTGGTCCTGGTGCAGCCTTGGCCTTCGGGATGACGAGCGCACGGGTCTCTTTGACAAGATTGATGTTGAGGCCAGGGACAAACTGAGCATCGCCCATCACAAACTCGAGGAGTTCGTCCAGAACATCATCGGGGTCCGACTTCTCACTTTGCCATTCCCCACCAAAACCAAGAATGGCAGGGCGTTTCACACCTTGGCAATAATCCGCAGCAAATGTCTCAGGACGGTGAAGCCTATTTTTCCAGTAAATGAAGAAGTCTTCACTGAGCACAGGCCGAGACAGCGGAGCATTGTTGGCGGGGGGCTGCCGGAAGTGACCAATCATACGATTGGCAGCAGTCATCCTCATCATCCTCATGGTGGTCCTCATCCGCTCGCAACTGGTGGCAGGATGATCGCAGTCGTGGCAGTGACTGGCGAGGACATGACTGGTGGAGTCAGCGCCGATGGTGAACACGACGCACGGCGGGAGCCGTTGCCTGTGGAGAAGATAATGAAATCTACGGGTGACATGGCTGTCATTGTGCACTGTGTTTTCCCTCATCGCACCGCGGGAGCGGTTGCCGTGATGACCGTTTCTGTGATGCACCGGGGGACCGGATGCCTGAAACCAGCAGCTAATTCGGTTGAGCTCAAGTCGATGAACTTAGCTCTCAATCCTTGCACTCAGAAGCGCACTTTCTTTTGTTGTGCTTTGTCGCCGCGCGGGAGCGTGTGCCTTGATGGCTTTGTTCCTGCTTTCTAAAAGGTTGGCAATGCACTTCCAGTTCCGTTGCGCCAAAAAGAGTCTTTTACGACAGTATGCGTTGAGCTTGCTTGCATGTATCAAAATGTAACATGTTCAACATTAGCATCAAAACATGACAGTGCTTCCTTTGATTCGTCCTTGAGGTCAATCATCCTGTCCATCTCAAGGCGCGATACGGTTCGTTGCTTCGCACGTACCGGGGGACCGGATACCTTCGTAGGTCCTTAATTAATGCACTGTACATAACTTCACTCCTCCCATTTTCGTTCAGCGGGCGGTGTTGTTTCACGCTAGTGTGTCGTATACATGTCTCACTTACTTGTACTTTGGCTCAAGGCAAAACAGGTGCGACTAGTTGGCGCTTTTCGGTCGTTCGCCTGTAACAACAATACGAAACATTCTCTAATGGCCTTATGGCAATGATGACCCGACTTCAAGTCGTTCTTATTGATTCCTCCTCTGGCAAGTGCGTCGAATGGTTTGGATTCAGGCTCAACTTAGAAGATTGTGTTTTGATTGGAATCGGAAGCAGTGACAAAGAAACGGGAATCGTTGAGCTAGAGATGGCTGCAGCTGTGGTTGCGCTCTACTTTTGGGGAGAGCGGGTGAGAGGCTGCCTAGTCACATGGTTTGGCGACAGCGACGGTGTTAGGTTCTTTTTGATTCGATGTTCCAGTGCTATAGCTTTTGCTCGGAGACGGTTGTGCGATTTCATCTCGAGGTTGAGACGAAATTTAGCGCTTGCGCTTGGTTTGCGCGTGTGCCAACTGAAGCAAACCTTAGCGACTTTGCCTCGCGCTGTTGCAAACACCAGTTGCTCACAGATGACATTGATGCTTCTGGACTTGCCTGTCGCTTGAAGAGTTGAAGACATATAAGACTATTATAATATAAGTTTTTATGTGGTGCTTCACGAGAAAGAAAAGAGGAGATCAAACCGTGAAACCCCCCATGTGTCAAAAAGGAGCGCAGCGAATCTTTGAGCTTCATGAAGACACCAAGCTTATTGATGACGACGCGACTCGTCGAAGACGATAACTAAAAATGTAGTCATGACTAGGCTTTAGAAAACAAAGTTTTCGGGTGTCTTCTTGTTTTGAACGATTTCAATTCGATGTGCATTTACAGTTCAAGGGAGGGAACTGACAAAAACCCGCCCCCGGACTCCTTTGCTTGCTGCTTCCTCGAAGACCTTTTTCAGTCAGAATTCGAGGCAAAACCAAAATTAATGATGACGCATTTGTCCAAAGAATGCCGCTTCAAACGGAAACCGTTGATTAAGGGAATTGCATTTTCAATTTTTGAACATTTTAATGTTACCAAGCTACGTACACATGTAAGGAAAAATGACCTGCTGCGCAGCCCACACGAGGAAGTTCTTGGGCACGTTTGACGCACACCTTTTGACCCACTCGAAGACAAACGAGCAACAGTTGGTCACAGTGTCACAAAGTCATCTGGCATTCATTCTCATGGCCCAGTGGGGCTATCAGCATTGGTCAAAGGCCCACACTGCGCATGCAGCCCAGGAAGGGACTCTATCACATACAGTGGAACAACAAAAACATGTTTGCGAACCCCAACGATGTTATATTTGGTGTTGACGTGCGTGTTTTTGACACAACAAATTGCCACAATTATTGGAGAACCCATGTATTGAAATGCCCACCATGAAGCAGAGTTGAGCATGTTTGAGTAATGGATCCAGGCGTGTACTATGACTGCAAGGGGTCTTCGGTTGTGGTGATTAAGCACGGTTTTTCAAAAAAATAGCAATGGCCATGGCCAATTCTGTTTGAGTTTGAACTCCTTCGGAAGTTGGGGAAATAGTTTTGAACATGTGTGGTTCATTGTTGAATGTAAGTTTCAAAGTGGCACTGTGGTGGCATTGTTTTTGCTTTGATTCCGGATCGGACAGAAGCAAGGAACTCAAGGTAGATTTTGTGGTGGCATTGCGCAACCAAAGCAGAAACGGTTGGCGCAACAACCAGACCATAGACATTTTTGGGTAGTGGCTTGCTGCAGTGACACGAAATCATATCATATATATATATATACACAATATTATTTTTTGCATCAATCTGCTTGCAATTTACCATGAAGATGCGAATGTGGGACCAATTTGCCGGGTGCCTAGGTGCATGATTTTTCGTTCATTTTAGTCACTGCAAGCAGGCAATGCCTGGTCGCGTGCACTCAGGCTTCCATGTGTTTGGCAGTTGTCACTTGCACCATTGGATGTTCCTTGACTGCATCTCTTGCTTGTTTTCCGGCATGTTTTCACGTTGTTTATTCCGAATGTTAAGCATCCAGAGGCTGAGATAGACCAAAATAGAAAACAAATTGGGACGGTTGGAGTCTTGAGGCGAAGCCAAGGATGATGCAGGTATGAATATCTATATGTTGTAGGGTCAAACTGTATAACGAGAGGAGGTGGCTCGATGTCAGGCGACGGGGTACGCGAACGAAAATGACACACACACATATATATATATATACACAACAATATATGTATATATATATATAACCCCACCCAGACTTGTCCCTCCGCCTTTATCTACAACATTTCCATTCTCTGAAACATATTCACCTAAGCAAAAAACGCATACTGGGTGTACAGGGAGAGTAAACGATTGTACAGTTCGTGGTTTGGCATGCAGACATTTTACTTCAGCTCGATAAGCGTTACATGCACACCGGTTATTGGAGTTCTGGCGAAACAGTTTGCTAGAACCCTCACTTACTGAACAGACCGGGGTAAAGCAATTATGCGTGGGCATGCGCAAAGTTGTTTTGCCCTGATATTCTGCGCACATCAACAAGTCCATGTTGCGAAAACCGTATAGAAAGGATTGGCTCTTTGCGCTGTACTGTACTATAGTTTAGACCGGCCACCACAACGAAAACATTCACAATAAGAAACTGATTGTGTGCAGTCAATACTCGCTGACAAATTATTTCGGCTTTGCAGGGAGGTTGTAAAAAGGAAAAGTGGGTTGTGCGTTTATCGATCTCGAAATGTGGTGGTTGTGTTCATGAATTCAAAAGAACAATATAATGTATACACAGTATATATACAGTATATGTAAAATTATATGTGTATCCTGGGGATCAGCTGCTATCCATCGGTCTTTAAAAGCAGAGAATGCATAAGTAACGCTTTAGCATAACAAACATCACGAGTAAAAACTGTATGTCAAGCAAAACACAAATCAATTTCGACGAATATTCATAAATTTGTTCATTAGTGGGTAGGGAATGCGGCAATTCTGGATTTACACACTCACTGTTCAAAGATTATGCTGAGCAGATGCACTCTTCAAGGTGCCTGAAATTTGATCCTGGAATGTTTGCACGTAGATCCCAGTGCAACGGTGGGATTGTTCGTCAGCCAGTGCCTTGCAAGACTGTAAGCATCCCACTTGTCATTGCATCCAAAAATATCCTTGGGCATAAACTTTACTGACAAATTGATCGGAACATGAGCCCCTCAATTGAGATCAGAAACACGTTAGTTATTTAACGATAGCAGAACAGTATCAGCAATGCAAGTCATCGTAGGATCAGCAGTTGGTCAACAAATGGGCCAGTCAAGGTATGATTTTTCGCTTCAATCCACCCATATAAGCATGAGGCAGCTACAGAATGTTGTGCATATCAGGTCTTGTACAGATGTTCAGAACAAAATTCAACTGGCGAGCACAGCTTCATTGTACAATAAACGTACATACCTACTGCAGATCCGACTGCCCTTCTCAAGTTGAGGTGCTTTCACTGGGGGGATGCCACCACGACAGCGAGGAGAACATTTAGTACTGAAAGCTGAAGGTGCCGGCAGGCAGGTGAACAATTAAAGGAATTGATTTTGCTGCTCAACATCGAGCCCTAAAAATCTAGGAACTGCATTGAAGACGCGTGAGCTTTCCTGCGTCCAGTAGCTAGTAGTGAGGGCAACGGGCATTAAAAAAGACAACAAAACATATACTCATTAGTTTCTTTCACCTTAGTGAATCGAGCCAGGCCGGTCGTTGCCGTGCTTGGAGCCAATGGCCGTACTGGGTCAATGATCGTGGAGGCCTAGACGAAACAGGACGAAACAGCAATATAGTAAACACGTAATCGAGCACATGGGGTGAAAGGAACACATATTGTAGGATGACCGAACTTATACAAGTTGACTAAGTTGACTGCCAAAACTTGATCCAGAGTCAATGCAAGCACCACCGCAAAGGTAGAGCAATGACCAGGGAAGCACGATAGACAAATCCATTCACCCAAAGGCCGCAACAAGGCAGAGCTATGTAGAGGCAAGGAGAAATTGCATAAGGACCAATCCAAAGAAGGCTCATGAACTACGGACAAATAGACAACTGCCCTGTTTCTGATTGCAGCTTGAATTGAAGAACCTGCGTCAAGTCAAAAGTTCAATCGAATGCCACCAGTGAATCCCTTGAATCCCTGCCCTTGCATTCCTGTTGACCACCAAGAACCACCTTAGCGCCACCAGGCCGAAGCATGCCACTCTGCGGGTTTGGTTTGATAGCATCCATCCTCTAAATGCACACTCTAGGGTGCTGCACGAATAAAGCGAATCTCATAGCACCCCAATAATTCAATTGGCCAAACTCAATTGCCAGCTCAGCCTTTTGACGGCTGCAGTTCGAGCCTATTGATTTGCCCTTTAAGTACCATTGCCGCGGAGTCAAGGTCACGAAGATTTAGATCATGGGGCCAGGGTGGCTTTCCAACCTAGCCGCATGTGGAAATGGCATGCCGTCAGTTGCAATGTGTGTGCAGAGTCAGTCAGGCAGGTTTGCGGGCGACAAGGTGAGATTCTTTTGACCTATGTAAATCGACCGTGTCTCCACTGGCAGGTGATGCATTTCAACTTTTGAACCATATCATGCGATGCTTCCTTAGAGTTCGGTCCATCATCCGAAGCCTGCGCCTGTTTTCTTTCCAGAGGTGTAGCATGGACAGTTCACCATGCAATCAACAATAATGAATGTGTACGGGTGGGTTTGCTGTGCGTTCCTCCTCATGTACCATGTCGTGCCTTTCTGGCCATGCTCCTGAAGATTCTGGAGTAATAAAAGCGTCGGCTTCTCGCTGAGACAAAGACGGCAATTGGTCGCGCGAAAAGATGGGGACCCACCAACGCAGGTTCTTCAGCTAACGGGCTGAATTGCACACCTGATGTAGCCTCGGAGAAGGTCGCCTACTCACCTACTCAAACATTGTTGTTGTGTGCTGCACTAGTGGGACGTGTCTGGACGAAAACGAGGAGGAATTGACAAGACCAGGCGGCAGCAACCCCCTGGGCTTGAGTGCGGGCTGTTTTGCGTTGAGTGCTGACAAGGGCTGCAGATCTAGATGCTGCCAATAGCCTTCGGGTCTTGTGAGGAAGCCTCCCCTCCTGCCCACATGTGGTTGTGACTGCCCTGGGAAAAAGATGTGCAATCACATCAGCAGACATTGCATGCTATCAGTCCTCCAGCGCCAGACTAGCTTTCACCAAAGGAGGACGGGAGCAGGGAGATTCTTTTTGCAATCCTTTGCTTAGCTTTGTGAATGCTTTTGTCCGTTGTGATGCGAGATGCTGCTTCAACTTGGCACAGTGGGTACTTTCTCTTCGGATCAACTTTGCAAGCTTGGCCTAGTCTAGGAGGTGACACCATCCGAATGTTTTTGTGCTCTGTGTCCGCTTTGGCGAAAATTGCCCGCAGCGATGAGGAGTGCCCAGTTCTTGGAGACTCACTGTTTTTGGGATACGGGTGGAGGAGTACCTCCGTGTGCTATGTGTGCCAGCCAGCGTGACAAATTCTTACCGCTGTGCAGCCTGGCCCTGCTTTTGTGCCTCTGTCTTTGGAGTGTTTCTTGCTCTTTGTATCTCTGTCTCCTCTTGCTCTTGTGCCTCCATCGAGTCCTTCGAGAGTCTCCTCACCATTGTGTTGCACTTCACGGACTTCAAGTCCAACTCCGTGCTGAGCCTGTTTGGCAATGAGGCCTGGCACTGGATGACCTAGACGGAGAGTTCTTCCTCGCTTCCCGAGTGAGGGAACCTCCCTTTAGGCACCCAACTTGGGGTTCCTTCGGTTGCTCGGAGCGGCTCAACTCGATGCGAATGTCTTTTTGTCCGTTGGCTGGTGTGAAACAGTCATCACAGAAAACCACCAGCTCGGTCAAGTGGCCCACGTCCTAGTGGCTCTACGGATGCGCCGCCAATCTGAGTTTTGTTTGACCCGGAAGACGAGCTCATGCGCCAGTTTGCACCGCAAAGTGCCCGTAGGACTCCTAGGCTTTTTGCATGTGGTTGGTCGTGGGTGCTCGAACGAGGTTACGAAAGTTCGCCAACCTTCATAAGAATGCATTGAAAGGTAACGTATTAACAATCTAGCTACGTCTGGAGGGGAACGAACACAACCACCAAAGTCATCCTCAATACCAGCTCCATGTGGACTCCAGGCAGGTTTCTCAACTCAGGAAGTTGAAGGGCCCTGATTTGTTGACAGGGTTTCTGACTGGATGGAGGGGAAGGTCACGTTACAACTTGTCTGAACCCGAACAAACAGTAGGCCCTGCTCACTTTCGCGTGCCCTTTGGGTGAGTGCACGCGACGTCTCTATTCTTGGAAGTGTCCAAGGAATTGTGAAGTTGCTCGGTTGCAGTTGGCCTGGGCGAAACTTCACAAATGCAACATGTAGGCCACAGGTAAATTCTGACAAACAAACATACTTCATGCTATTGGGGAGCTCTGGCTGAGATTCTATCAGCTGTCTTTTAAGTTTGAATACGCCGCCTCACACAAGCACACTGGCAAGAACAGAATGTTGTTCAATGCTTGCATGCAGGGTTCCAGTGTTGGATGCGTAGTTGTTGGTCAGAACCGGCAGGAAACCATACAGCGTGAATCACAAACTGCAAACTACAATGCTATGTTTCTCCATCCGGGTAAGCAGCGGAATGATTGCTTCTTCAAAAGACATATATAAATATATATATATATACACTTACATATAGTTTTGCTTTGGGTGCCCATCAGATGCCTTGCTGGCTGCCAAACGCCCTAGAAAGATCTGGAAAGCGCGGCCGGATGCTGTCTGGCACCGGACCCCCTGGCTGCGAAACAGTCCACCTTCGATGCAAACAAACCACCGCCGCCAACACAACCAGAACCAATTCTTGTGGAACGACTTGAAAACGTTCGCAGGTACATGCCGCGCGTGTCCCAGGCAGCCCAGCAGGTTACCCCCAGAAATGGTTGATATATGTTCATGTCATGTCCTACTTTTGACCATACAGGGTTGACATCTTTTTTACTTGCAGGCAGCGAACTGCATTGCTGACATTTCGTTACCAGTGCCGATGCATGCGTGCCGTTTTGCTCGGCTTGCCCTCGCCTCCACTGCGACGATGTAGCCCTCTACTTATGGTTGGCCCATGAGCCGCCACTGAACCCCGCGCAGGGTATGACCGAACAATGTTTATCCCAGCGTGTGAGGCGGAATTGCTAACGTTACCAGAGGGCACACTGGAGTCAGAGGAAATCACACCAACAACTCGCGCATGATTCAAAGCTGCAGGAGATGGCTGACGAGATGAAGGATGGCACCAGGACCCCAACTTTGGTGTTAAGATGGTTTGAACCCCAAGATCAAGACGGTTCTCGTGAGAATGAGAAATTGATAACGACTCTGAGGAAAGCGCAGTTTTGGGTGGACAGAAAGGGTTGTGCCTCCGCTATCCTACCTTGGTGTGAAAAAAGGTGCTGTGCCCTCATCAACTACAAGGCCTTCTTGGACGCCAAAGTTCTGAAGGACTACTGCAGACCTCCATGCACATGTTGAGTTGTTGAGATGCAACGTATGTGTTCGTGTTGCCTTACGGTGCGCGGGATTTTTGGTCAAGAATATCTCAGCAGATCAGCAACTTTGGCATCTTGCTGGACGGAAAAATTAATGAAGTACACCAGAAGCACAACAGGAGGATGAGGATGCAGAGGCCAAACAAGGGTTGGCTGAGCAGTCAAATGTGAAGGATTTGAGGGAGGCAACATAATGTTTGATGTTGACAACTTCAAGGTCGAGCTTAAGATTTCAGCAGAAATTCGTGGCTCTCACAGGTAGTCATTCAAGAGAAGAGCCCGTGAGGTTGCCAGAGAAGATCACGCAAAACTTTGCCCGAACCACGTCCAGCGCGTTTACCAACTCCCCTGGCATGCCCGCATTCACCGACACACCGGGAAAACCCACGTCTGGAACACCTCAGGCTGTCAGTCGCACACCCGCCGTCATCAAGACTACTACCACAAAAGCATCGTCGTGCATGGAGCCTCACTCGGCTCGCCCGCCTTCGTCGAACACCATATTCGCAACAACACCTCCAGGCTCTCCCCCGAAACAGCTACCTCTTCCGCATGTTGTAAAAATATTCATCCGTAACTATTTGGTGTTTTTCCATAGCTGCTCATCAGAAACTAGTTTCAATAATAACTATGTCGCGATCTTGAGGAACTCTTTCGCGGTCATCAGAAACTAATTTGCGCTCTTCCGAAATTTTCTGCGCTCTTCGGAAACTATTTTGCTATGTTCAGGTGCGCTCGACATGATGGTGTGCATGTGTTTGCCGTGGTTGAGGCTGGATGTCAAAAAGCAGTACATACACGAGCCTCATGTCTCTCAAGTGCTTTCAATTTCTCGGCCACAGGCTACTGCTTGAAAAATTGTGTAGTGATACGCTGGTGTGTTTTTTTCTCCGTTGGCGGGGGGACAGTCTGGTCGAGGAGTGTTAGCACAGCGCAAGTTGTCTCACCTTGTCCTGCCATTCCACGACCCTTGCCATTGCTGCAGTTCGCACCTGGCTGCTTGCCGTAGACGCAGCCTGCCATGCCCTTGTCTCAGTTCCTCGGCAGCCAAGTGAACAGGAGATTGCTTTGCACGAGCTGGCTCACGTGCCCTTTCGCGCTTGGCGCGACTTTTGCATTGCCTGTAAAGGCATGGCAGACGCACAACGCCCTGTGGAAGCAGATGGTAATGTTGGAAGGAGAAGCATTCCTGCAATACAGGTGGTCTACTGTTTTGGGCAAAGCGAGACAAAGCAAGGAGAGAACAAGGATTTGGCAACTATCCTCATTGGCAATGACTGTGAGACGAGAATGGTGTTTGCCATGCCCCTATCCAGCAAGGAAACCAATTTGCGAGACCAAGCTGAACAACTTACCAAGTTTGGACTTAGACGGGACCCGGCGGGCCTTCCTCCTTTCGCTGCGCCTCCTTGCGGCGCCGCACGATGCGACCTTTCCAGCACGCCTTGCAAACCAGGGCAGGGGCGGACGCGTTGGCCGGGTTGGCCACGTTGCTCCGTGTTGCCACGGAGCTCGGCCCGCGAGCCAGGGTCGTTTCCTTGGATGGCCGCAGCACACACGACTCTGTTTCCAGGGCTGCGTTCCTGACCAAGCTTTGTGAAGTTACTCCGTCCCTCCTACCGTTCGTGCGCTCCATCTACGCCCGCACGAGTACTTATACCTTTGGTGGGATGACATGAACAGGGACACCGCCACGAAATAGTGAAAGGGGAAGGGTGCGAACAAGGTGATGCCTTAGCCCCGCCCTGTAAGTTCTGGGGCAACACGCTGCCTTTTCCGCGGCCGCAACACAGCTCCACGATGATGAGTTTATAGCAGCATACTCGGATGATCTTGACATCGTCAGCCGGCCGGAGCGAGCACGGGCCGTGTTTGACCTCGTCACTGCCCACGTCGAATGACTCACTGGGGTCGTCGCTAAACTGAGTTAAGACAAAGTCTTCAACCGAGCGGCCATCTTCCTGGATCGCCTCCCTGGGGGATGATGTTTGGCGGGGCGACCGGGACCTGACCCAACGGGGGTTCATTGTCCTTGGCACGCCGATCGGTGCTCCGGAATTTGTCGCCAGCAGGTGGCCGACCGGCTCCAAGACCATGCAGGCCTATTACATGATGCTCCCCCACCTGCGCTCACGTATTGCGCCGCCCTGCGTGCGCCACACCTCTTGCGCACACAGCGACGCAGCCAAGTGCATGAGCGGTGGCAAAGCAGTGCCTGGTTCAGCAGGGGTCGTGAACAGCCAGGCTGCCGCCTGTCGGCCCGCCTGGGACAGTGACCTCGTGCTCTCGGGCGGGTGGTGTGGGCGTGTTCGGAGGTGGCAGGGAAGCCCATTTCGGTTGAGCCTCGCAGCCGTGCCTGTGAAGGGGGGAGAGGGTGCTGGGTGCTGGTGCTGGGTGCTGGGTACCGGTGCTGGGTGCAACTGTAGAGTATGTGCGCATACTTTTGCACGTCGCAACGTCAGGCGCTCAACCGACCATTGTTTCAGCATGTTTCGGCATGCTACACACACAATTGTCGCACTGGATACTGCTTGGCCTTGGGCGAGTGCAGCCCACGGGCTTGCCGGTTCCGCGCATTTTTTTGTGCGCATAAACTATGCGCGCGAGATCATATGGCGTTATCGTTCTACAGATCGTTGCTTCAAGCATGCTACAAAGTCAATAGTGGCGCTGGATGCTGCTTGGCCTTGGGCCACCCACGCTTACGGGCTTTGCTGTTTGCGCTCATGCTTTTGTGCGCATAATTTTGTACGCGCAAGATCGTGGTCCTGGGTGTTGGTGGGGTGAGCTGGCTATGCGCAAGTTGTCAGCTGGCAGAGCGCACCGGCGCTGGTGTCAGCTGGCTGTGCGCGCTGTGGAGGTGCCGTATGCAGGCTGTGCAGGCTGCGTACATTCTTTTTCCAGCCAGTCGCATGTCAACAGGTCGTGGGATTCTGCCTGGCTATCTGGGTCTACTTTGACTTTGACTTTGCTCCTGCACGTCCGAAGGCGGCCCATTTAGGGCGCAGGCGTGGTGAAGAACAAGAAATTCTGTGGTTCAAAAACATCATCCCGGGAAATGAAATCAACTCCGGACACAAAATCGCACGAAGTCGTCCATCAAGGAGCGCCACAAGTCCACATGTAGAATTTCAATGGGGGCATGTTTCAAAAGTTCCGCAGCCAAACCAGCATCGTCAGCACCACGTTTGCACTTAAGCCTCTTGATTGCAGCTGTTAGTTCCTCCAGTTCTTCCACATGATCCGGTCTTTGGGGTTCGACGGTGGTCCCACGAAAAAAAATTTCCAACAAAACAGCCACTGGTGGCTGGGATACGGCCAGCGAAGCAAACGTTTGTCGAATCTGTCTCCTGAGTTCCTTCCGTGTAGCAGTATCTGGCAACAAACGAAGGACTTCCATTGGCGGAATTCTTTGCGATGCATTTTTTCGAATTTGGAAACTCAAATTTTTCCGAATATGCTGGCGTGGTTCGGTCCGCCGACGGCTCCGCAATCCACGCAACAGGTCCGAAGGCTGAAATCTGCTGATTTTAGATTCCACCTTACCAGATTGAGTTGCAGCATCTCGAAACCACACCTCCAGAGTTGCAATTGTAATGTTCTCAACAATTTTGTGCGCAGCATGGTGTTGGGATTGCTTTAACCCCACCTCTCATGAAACAAATTCAAGATGTTTCGTTCCATCCGTTTTCTGCCTGTTTGTGTCTCTTGAAGTCTTCGATCTACGATTTGAGATTTGCCCTGCTGGCATATTTTCCGACGTCCTGGCATGATATAGCAGAAGTGGAAGGAACATATCACTTACTTGACCTTGTACTTGAGGGTGTGCAATGCACTCGGATTGTGATTGGTGGGGATTTCAACGCCTCTGTTCCGTGCGCTGGTTCAGCGTACTTGGCATGATGGTGGTTTGCCTATTGGATTGGATCAACGTTGTGTCCACTGCCTTCTGCATTGGCTCGCTTCTTCACAACGAGTTCCTCGCCAAAATTCCAAGATCAAAAATTGGAAACAGTTTTTGAATGACCATGGTGAGCCCAGGATGTACCACCATGAGTGCGAACGATTCCTCAGTTTGGCTCTTCCATGTTTCGGAAAGGAAAAACACATCATAGTCACACGCCGCCAGCTCGTTGAACAAATCTTCCAACCGGGCATCGCTTCGGATGCTTTGCAAATTTTTCGTGCAAACATGCATTGAAAAGTGTTCATGGTGCACATCAACCGTTGTTCCGAGCCCTGGCAGTCCGCCATTGCAAGCAACAAACTTTCTGTAGACACCATTTCCGGACCTCATGTGCCCCTACTCCATGTCAGCCAGGAACTCATCGAAAACCTCTCGGACCTCTTGTCCCACCAGCTCCTGTTCCTCCCAAGTCACTTCGCAATTGTCATTGATGGACGCCACCAACGTCACTTTTCCTTCAGATCGGATCGCCACCTGAAACGTTTTGTAGGAAACCACGACGTTTTTCGGTGTGACCCCTCCCAACTCAATGAGAAACTTCTTGAGTTTACTATAAGCTTTGCAGCGCATCCGCTCCTTTTTGCTGCGGTTCGCAGAAGCCCACAAGTTGTGGAGCTGCATGTGCGTGTTTTTCTTTTGTGCACGGATGAATTTCATAGCTTGAATGGGGGAATCGAACTGTGCCAATGCAAGTTCCCGGACCGGCTTCCCGTCTCACCTCGTCGCCGCTGCTCCGGATGCGAGAAAAAAAAAGAGGAGGGGTGCTTTCAACAACCTGGGCATCTTGATAACCATTGACCGTAATCATCAGCTCTTTCACGATAGACTCCACTTCCTCAACGGCTTTGTCGCCAAAACCACCGATGACTACCACTGATTTGTCCACATCTGCATCTGCATTTTTTCCACTTGAGGGATGAAACCACCGCGACTCTAACACAGTTTTTCCTCAACCAACTCGGCCCGAAGTTCATCCACCATGGCCCCAATGTTGGAAGTGATGTTCTTTTCCAGTTCCTGTATGCCGTTGACGAACTCCTCACGCATCATCATTCTCAATGTGTGCACCGTTGCTGGGCTCATTTCGATTCAACCGCGCAGAAACCATGTTCTCCTTCCCGTTGTTCCACCAAGCCAATCAAGTACGTGAGGAAGTCTCCTCTCTGCCTTGTCAACTTCTTGGTTCCAAGAACAGACACATCCCACAAGGTAGGAAACCCTTCCATGCTCAAGGACTGCTTCTCGATGTCGAGCTCACTGTCGTCAAAGGTAGGGGGTGTTGATGTGTTTGAGTCGTCCAACGCCCATCCTCCCTGTGAAGGCCCTGCAGGATGACGAGCCTGTGATAGACTTGATGTCCGTCTTTCTTTGGCGCAAGAACTGCCAGAGATCTCGAACTTGCAACGCGTCTGCTGCTCCAGCTGCAGGTGCCAAAATTATCCAAAGTTCAGTTTCGCAAGAACTCAGGGCAATACTCTTTTGGGATCTTGCCCATGAGGTTATCAGGCACCCATTGATAAACAACATAATCAGCCGAGCCAACTGAATGTCGACGTCGAGATCACCTGCCCAATCGCTGGCAGAGAATGTTTCTTGCAACTCGTTTCCATCGAGCTCTTCACACTGCCCCAAGACTTGTGCGTTCTTGCTCTTGGATTCTTTGTATTGGGAGCGGCACCCCGCAGCTTTCTGCCGTGGCCAAATACAATATCACATGCTTCACTTCACTTCTGCTTCAACTTTTTCGGTAGGTCGGTAGGTTGAGACATGAATTGGCTCAAATTGCGGACGCTGTGCTGGATGTGCATCCTGTCTTGGCTAATGAAAGCAACGCCCACTTTGCAGCTTATCGTTTTCACCGCCTTCCAAGTCAATCTGAGTTCTCTCTGGTGTGGTTTTGCTTGCTCGTCCATGAAGGTTGTACAAGCCAAAAGGTTTGGGATATACGCCTCATGCGGTTGAATGACAACGTCATTCTATGTAAAGAAACGCATCTTTTTCAAACACCTGATGGGCTCATCAACTGGTTGGTCAGCCTGTGGCAAAATGCAACTTCCACTGAGCATGTCTTTTAGTCTCATCTCCTTTTACAGCCATTCACGAGCTGTTTTTTCACCTGGCAATGTGAGATTGTCCAGACCAATAATAGCATTGCGGCACAAAAAGGAAAGGGAAAACTGATGTGATTTTTCATTCCCAGCTCATTCAGTTTTTTTTTTTCGTGAGATAGTTGAACCACTGAACAGCCGCTTCACGTTGCCCGGTAGACACTTTGGCAAGTGTCAAAATTCCCTTTCGACCATGCAGCAAATGTTTTTCTGGCTGCCACCATTTTGGTTGTTCTACCGACGTGACTTGCGCTCCGAGTCTGCGCTTCCCCTGGCCCTTCACCATAGGGTGGGTGCTGGGGAGTTGGGTAGAGTATCTACAAAAAACTGCGCTATACAAGGTTGACGAGTCACACTAACTACGAGAAACCGAATGTCCAGGATCTTGTCCAAAAGGCGTTTTAAATATAAATGAAAGCCATTGACCACTGCTGCACGGCTGGTGCTGGTGTTTTCGTTTTGCGGCTGCGCTGGTGCTGGCGCTTTCGTTTTGTGGGTGCTGCTGCCGTGCTGGTGTTGGTTCTGGATCGGCGTCTTCTTTTGCGGTGCTGGTGCCGTGTTTGGTGCAGGCGCTGGCTTTGGATCAGCGTTTCGTTTTGCGTCATGCCAGGGTTGACTTCATGTCTGCCAAGGGTGACATCAGGTCATGCCAGGATTGACATCATGACATGCCAGGGGTGACATCGTGTCATGCCCCAAAATGACATCGCCAGGCCAAGGATGACATCATGTCGTGCCCAGAATGTCTCACATGGATGAATTTATCAAATTTTGTTCCTCTCGAGATTCTCAGCCAGACGCGTAGATCTTTTGTTATTTTTTTGTTCCTCGCACCTTTTTCCGCGCTGAGGTCTGCTGTCGGGGTGGACTGTTGTATACTGGCCAGTCTCCAGTTGTGCATTGTGATGGACTGTTTTTATATTGGCCAGTCTCCAAATGTGCGGGGGGGGTGGGCGAGTCCTACCCCGGGGGTGGCCAAGTCCAGGCCTTAGGCGAGGCGGGAGACGGGGGGTGGGGTCAAGGGGGCTTGTGCCAGAATGTCACTGAGGCAGGGGGTGTCTCCATCGACGTTGGTGCTGCTGGCGATGGCGTCGGCGACTAAGCTGGCTGCAAAGGCATTTTGGGCTGCATGGGTGAGGAGGGCAAACCAGCGACCCACAAGTCCAGCAATCATGGCCGCCCGGAGTGGTGCTGGTGCAGACCGGGCCCTGGCCCTTGCTAAAGCGCGAAGGAAGGATGCTGTTTCGGTGCTGAAGCGACCGCCGGGTTTGAACGCGAGAACGACTAAGCGGCACCGGCCTCCACGGGTGAGTTCTGGGTAGGTGCGCTCTTTGGCTCGCCGTGCCTGTTGGAGCGCTGCCCCTATGTGTGTGCCTCGGTACCTGCGCGGTTCCCCGTTGTGGTGAGGGGGGAGACGAGGGTGGTGTCTATGGCCAGCTGGGCGCCTTGGAACAATGGAAGGCCATTGGCAATGACTTCAATGCGGCGGCTGTCCATGCGGTCCACGGATGGAAGGTTGAGGTCTGAAAGGAGGGTGTTGGTTGAAACACGTGCGCCAGCTTCACGGCACACCCGCGCGGCAGTCGTTCCAGGGGGCAGCCCCGGCTCCTGAGAACACCAGACCAAGGGCACGCCGAAGGGGGTCGAGGACGCGACGGCACCGACAAGTGCGTGAGGCGGAGCCGACGGAGCATGAGGAGCCGGAATAAGTGGCTGGGGTAACACAAGTCTGGCGAATGCGGGACTGTGGTGAACACTCGGCTGGCAAATGGCCCTGGCTGTGAGGCCATCATGGCTGCACTGGCTGGGTCCAAGGTGCTTAGCAGTTCTGTGTGCCAGGCTTTGTGTACAGCAGCTGTGGCTTCGCGTTGCCAGCTTCGTTGCATAGTGTGTGGCTGTGGTGGGGGTGCGGGGGGGGTTGCAGGCCTTGCTGGAGTGCTGGAAACGGGGGGTGGCTCCCAGCCGTGCTGGTGTAGTTGGTCAGCTGCGCGGCTGGCTGCTTGCAGGGACAGGGGTGCGGCAGTGGGATGTTGGAGATGTTGGGTCAGGCGATGAGTCAAATCTGGCGCTTGTGGGCAAAGCATCGGCCCAAGATGCCCAGTATGCGGCATGTGCTAGGCAAGTGGCGGATGTCAAACCTTGGTGAAGAGGCAGGTGCGCGCGGGCAAGCACTGCCGCGTCGGTGAGGGTACTGGCGACTGCCACATCGTGGTCGCTGGCAAAAGTGGCCGTTGTGGGCGGTGGCAAGTTTCGCAGTAGGTAGTTGGCACGGGGGCTGGCACAAAACAAGAGGAGCAGCCAGGAGGCTTGCACGTCTTCAAGTGCGGGGATTTTTTCGAGAAACTCCGAGTGTTGAGCCGAGATTTGTTGCAACTGGATTTGGATGTAGGCTGGGTGCCCGATGGGGACTCCGAGAACGCGGAGCCCTTGGACGTTTGGCGGGGATGAATGGTTGCCGACCCAAACTTCTGGACCAAGGTTGCAATTGTTGCTGCAATGCGGGCATGAGTGGATCGCCCTGTTCGCCACCCTCGGCTTGTTCGATGGTGTGGGGGTTGCCTTCTGCGTCGTGGCACACATAGTGCGACGGGGTGCCATAGAACGACCTGACGAACGGCAAGCATCGGTTTGCAAGGACTTGAAGCAAGCCGTGCAACATGCTGGTGCGGGAGATGTGGTCGAACGCCCCAACCCCGTCAACAGAGAGGATGGTTTGATGGTGGTCCAGTTCAGTGGAAGTGGCCAAGGCTTTGATGACCGCTTCGGTGCCAGCTCGGGTAGAGAGAGCGAATTGGCAGGGGCAAGCTGCCTGAATCTGTGTGGCATAAAGTTGGGCCAAGGAGCGAGCAACTAAACGCCGGAGGACATCTCCGATCACCAACCCACGAATGCCCCCGTTTGGCTTTTGCCAAGCGACTAAGCGGCCCAAGCCAAGGAGAGAGGCAACGGGGGGAGCGATTTGGCCACGGCCAAGTTGCTGGGCAACAGCGATGAATCGGTTGGTGGCTTCTTCATCATCGAGGACTAAGCGGAGGGACTCTGAGGTGAAGCCGGTGGGCCCGGGGGCGCTGCCTTTCCGGGCACGACGCAGGTTTGACACAAGCAACTCGCCAGGGAGATCGGTGGGTTCTTCTGGCTGAAATTCGGCCACTTCTGGTGGTATGGGGTCGTAGGGTTGGGGCGGGCGACGGGCTGGATTCCGGAGCTCTGCCAGGGTGTTTGGGGTGCCGGGGGCCAAAGGGCCTGAGAGGAGTGCTTGCCGGGCAGCAGATAACTCACCGAGATGAACCAAATCACGGGCACGGCGGGCTTGCTGTGTGGTGTCGCCCACGGGGGGTGCCGGGTTGGCTGGTGGGAAATTGCCTCATTCAAGAGTTCGTGCCAGTGGCCCGCTGCGAACTTTGCGAACCGGTCGCGCCAAGTTGGTTTTGGAAGGGTGTTGACCCCTGGTGGTTTGTCTTAAAGAAGTCTGGGTAGCAAGCGCCAGAGTTTCCATGCCCGGAGGCTTTGGGCGTCGTTGTTGGCTGCGGTGATGTGGGCCATGGTGGTTGACAATGCTTGGCGGAACCGTCCGCGAAGGAAGGTGGGCGGGCTCCGATAGGTGGTGCACTTGAGTCGGAGGACTTGCTGGGCGTTCACGTCCAATGAGGCAAGGGCGGTTTGCCACACTCAGTCGTTGGGGTGTGTGGGTGGGGGACTGTTTCAACGGGGTGGTGGGCCGCGGAGGCGGGCGAGGTTGGACTGGTGTCGCTGGAGCTGTCACTTGTGCTGGAGCTGCTATGGCTGCTGCTGGTGGGGCTGGAGCTGGGTGGGGCTGGTGATGGTGCTTGTGGGGGGCAAGAGTCGCCGATGTGGGTCGGGCTTGGCGGGGGAAGGTCGGCAACGCTACGGTTCGTGAGGCTGTGCCATTGGCTGGCCAGTGTGGCCGCCGCAGACGCCAAGTGTTCTCCGAAGAACGCTTGTAACAACGCTTCTTGGGCGGTGGCGGGCACGTACCCATCCAGCTGCTGGAGGAGGTCCAGTGCCCAGGGGAGATGGATGAGGGTGCCGTTGGGTGTCCGCAGGCCTGCGTCCCGGACCCTGTTGGGGCGCGTTTGTTCTGTGGGTGCGAGGAGGGTCCCCGCGTCAGCGGCGAGTTGCTGCAGGGTGGCGAGGATGCCGTGAAGTTGCTGTTAGGGGATGGGTGGTGCTCTGCGTAGCTCAGCCACCAGTTGTTGCCAGGTTTGGCCAGTGTTGGCGCCGGATTGCCACCCTGCAATGGCTTCTGGGAGGAGGCGGTTGGCTGCGGCCATCAGCAAAGGAACATAAAACCAGCTGTGTGTGGGCTGTGGGCGGGTAGCTGCTGCTGTTTTTCACTTTGTCCTGCGCCCTAAAGTGGGCTGCCTACGGGCATGCAGGGTCGAACTCGAACTCGAACCCAGAATGACACCATGCCATGCCCAGAAATAGCATCAATTCACGCAAGGGATGACATCATGTCTTGCCAGGAATGGCATCATGTCATGCCAGGGATGAGAAGATGTCATGCCAGGGGTCGCATTTTTATTCCCGATAACGTCTGCGAAGGGTTCTTCGCAAAAATCATCTGCAGAACTACGTTTCATCTACATCTTCACATCCTCACCTCTGCACATCTACATTCTCACCTATATTTTTGCTCATCTTCACATCTGCACATCTACATCTCGGCTCATCTTCACATCCTCACATCTACATCTCGGCTCATCTTCACCGTAACGCCGGTCGGGCTGGCATTTGGCTCGGTGATCGAGGTCGCGATTTGGCGCGCGGCGCCTCCGAAGCAGATGCTTCCTCCGCAGCTGGCACAGCTGGAACCTTACGACCCATGATCACAGCGATATATGCTCAAGCTCAAGCTTGTCTTCGTCCGTAGTAGTGCGCTTGAACCAAAAATGCAGTCGCAGACACAAATTTTCTTGAGACAAAATTCACAAGACAAATAATTATGCAGCATACATGAGCGAATACACACAGTCTGATATGTCTTCAGCAAAGAATGTGAGAACAAACTGCGGATCCGGCAGGCTATTAATGACCCACTCAGTTATGAAAGCCTTCTGTTTCACAAGTGTACGGAAAGGTGGGTGTACATCAACCTGTCGGAGTGTCCCTGTCTCTATGCTTCTTACAAGTTCGTCTGGTTTAGCGGTGTGTTTCGTTAACGGATCAGCGAGACAGAATTCGCTCGCGACATGACTTAAGTCGTCGATGTTGCCAGTGCTGCTCTCGTGTCTGAGCATCTGAATGAGGTGATGTGTTTCTTTTTTCCCCAAACAGTTTACTGTTAGGGGTTCTCAATGCTTTAAAGCCAGCCGGGAACCCGACCACAAGCATCGAGCCTGGGAGACAAATGAAAAAAACTGGGAGACGAATGAAAGCAAGTTGGAGACAAGCCAGCCGGGAACCCGACGCTGGATGGTCTGGTCGGATCCTTGCAATCCTTTACACTTGTCTCCCAGCTCTGGGCTGCTGTGTCTGCCTTTGCTTTGCAATCCTTTACATTTGTCTCCCAGCTCTGGGCTGCTGTGTCCGCCTCTGCCTTGCAATCCTTTACATGTGTCCTCGCAAGCCTTTGCATTTGTCTCCATCTCGCTTGCACATTTGTCTCCCTGTGTCTACATTTGTCTCCCAGCTCTGGACTGCTGTGGCCGCCTTCTGCCTTGGAACCTGACCACTGACATCGGCCCACAGAGCACGGAGGACCAAAACACTTCATCAAGGCTTGAAGTTCGGCGACAGTGGTAGACTGAGTAGTAGTCGTTATTTTATGACTCTCATAGCCTATGATAGATCCACGTGTGGCTGAACTATCTTTCTTCTCGGAATATCGAGAGTTGTATGGCTGTCTTTCCTCAGCTAGATAGATGACATGTGCACGCTGACTGGACTTGTCACTGTTGTTGCGGTACGATGCATCAGGAAAGCCAAGGATGCGCTGATTCGATTGCCCTTGAGTGGCCAGCATCGTGCATCTACATACTGGCTCTTCATCGTACGGACCCGGACAACCTTGTTGATCTCACGAACATCTCCTATGGTCGGACTCGAAGCAGCGGACGCACATCGTGAGAACTTGTAACACAAATGAACTTGCGTTCGACTCTGTAACCAGTTGAGCTGGCCTAACACAGAGCGATAAGCAGTATGCATTTGAGGATTTGCAAGCAATGTTGTCCTTTAGATGTTTCTCAAACTTGATTTCCTCAACAGCACCTACAGCAAGCTTTTGGTCACAAGAGATGTACGGTCCATGCTTATCATGAGTCTTCCATTTGATGCGCTGACCAACAAACATGATGTCATTCTTGTCTTCCGAGCCTATGTTGAAGTCCTTACGAATGCTAGCGAGCACCTTGTCTGCAAAGACCTTGTCTCCGGCCATGAACAAGTCACCCACATGAAGACAAATGAAACCATGTGGCTTCCGGCCTTGTGCATTATTCTGTGCTACAGGGTCTAGCAACATGTCAAGGGCTTCTTGAACAGGATCAGTGGACGTAGACGTCTTTCGGAAAGACTTGGACAATGAGGAGTCCTTGGATGACATCTTGTCGCCGTACAAAATGTAGGTGCATCGGTGGGCGCGAGTTGGCGCAAGTGCATAGCTAAGAAGTGCCTTATCGACAGCCTGCCACCATCTGCGTGGTGCATCGTTCAGACCGTATGCGGACTTCTTCATCTTTGCTCCTATGTGTGGCGGATATCCGCATTCGGACGGGATCTGGCAAATGATGTCTCTAGATTCATCATATGCCTCGCCTTGTAGGAAGGCGGTCTTCAGGTCCATGTGATATAGATCCCACTGGCAATTTGCTGCAAACTGAGTTGCGCATCGAAAACCTGAACGGCTGGCTGCAGGACTGTCGGTTTGCTGGGTATCCTTTTGTCTGTCTTGGAAACCATTTAGCGCCCAGCGTGCCTTACACTTAAGGAAATTACCGTCCTTATCTTTCTTGATTGCAAGGACCCAGCGACCAGCAACATAATTCCTAATCTTAATTAAGTCTACGCATGTCAACAAGCTCGAAAACATCATTATCGAACCAGGACTTGCATTCGGCTTGCTTGGCTTCTAGGAATTGCTTAGCAAACTGGCGCTTTTCTTGCTGGGTCGCTTCCTTGCGTTTCTTGCCGACAAGATAAGAGAACTTATCTGCCTTGGGTTGATACAAGGTCAGGAAGGCTTTGTCTTCCTCCGTAATGCCGGAGTAGACTTCCTGAATGTCGGCCTAGTTCTTACGAATCAGCTGACGTTTCTTCTGTGCCATGTACGAAGACGGTGTTACAACGGGTGAGCCATCAAAGTATCTGGGTACAGTGAACGAACCAGTATTGCTGCAGAGTTTCTGTTCGGCTGACAGCCAACTCCAGCTGTTTTCGTCCACGAACAGATCATTGTAATCGATGGTCTCATCTGATTCAGCGACATCTTCTTCTTCTTCTTCTTCCACATCAACTGCTACATTCTGCTACATCGTCCGGAATATCGTCATCAACAAGCACTGCTTCCGGAGATTCAGGTGACACTGGCTGTTCATCGTTGTCTGCGATCGGCAAGTTGTGTCCAGATGGCTGAGCATCGGGATCACCGGCGTCCTCTTCTTCCGGAAGTTCATCATCTTCCGGTTTCTTCTCCTTCGGTTTCCAAAGACGAGTCGATCATCACCCCCCAGATGGTTGCTCGGTGGAACCGATGGAGGTGAAGACGAGGCAGGCATCTGTACAGGTCTCGTAGGACGAGCTTTCGTCGAAGGGCGGTCAGACACAGGAGAACTAAGAGGTCGTTTCTCCGGTGAAATCATCGGCTCATCAGGAATATGAGGAGGAACGACAAGTGTAGGAACAACAGGAGTGTCTGGCTGAACAGGAGTCAAAAGTAAAAATGAGTTTGGAATAGGTGGAACTGTGGCAGCAGGTGGAAACTGTGATGGTGATTGTGGTCCTGGAAACGGTGGAAATGGATTGTCTGGCGGTGTATTGGCTGGCGGTGGATCTGTATTGTCGCCAGGTGTAAAGAAGTCACCAGGTGTGAAAGGATCACCTGGAATGTCGCCAGGCATGTCCGGACCAGTCGGTGTCATGTAATCATCAGGATCCAAACCAGGTGGTGCATCAACAGTGTCAGGTGTGACAGGTGTGTTGACAGGTTTGGACGGCGCGCGGCCATCAGAGTTCCAGAAAAGGACATAGCTCCAGTTTGACTCCACCAACTTCGACAAGTCGTCAAAAGGATGTGATTGGATGTGCAACTTAGTTGTATCCTTCTTGCGCCATAAAAACAGGACACCTGCAGTTTGTCGGTGCCTGACCTTCAGTGAGTCAAAAGTACCTCGGAAAACTGTGGCGTGCTCAAATGCCATGGTAAGCATGTGCGATATGCAATGACTCAGACCAAGGATTATACTCATGTCCCTTAGGGAGTGAGTTGACTCTGTTCATAAGGCGTCGAACATAAAAGTCCTTCACTTGTTCACTATCAGATTCACTGAAGTGAACATATTCTCGATCCGTGTTTTCCATCAGGAAGAGCTGGAGTGATTCGAGACCCGGAATATCGAGTCCATCAAGCAAATCTACAACAACGGTAGTCTGCGCGTGAAACAATCCATGATGGCTTCCCAGCGGCAGAAGACAGCGAATAAGCTTGGAACAGAAAGGATAAGGATAAACCTGAGCTAACTTCGTTCTGCTTCCATAGCCAGGTGCTGAACCTTCCAATGGTTGATGCTGATGTTGCACACCCCCTAGCTTATTACTACATCTCTTAAACACAGGTGCCGTAACTTCTTCATGAAGGTTGTGTAAAAGAGAGGTTGGTTTATTGTAGTAATAGCCGTTAGGGTCTCTCATTCCAAATGAACACATGTCAAGATTTCCGTAGGTAACACCATGTTGTGACAAAGGACGTTGAAAACATCTGGTGTACCATAGGGCTGATGAGGCAGGATTCTCAATGATGAAATGGCCTCCGTGTTCAATCTGGAATATGGCAACACGACAACAGAACTCTAACATTGGAAGAAACTTCTGTCTGCGCTGATCTCGTGCGATGCGATGATGGTCATCTGGCTCCAAGGAGCGCAGTGCGGCGCCGTAAAGATGACTTTAGGCTTCTGTTTCTCGATGATCTCCATCGTCCTCTTACGACCATCACTGGTCAAGATATCAAAACCTGTTCGGAGGTCAATAGGTTGTCCAACACGCAAACCGTTCATGGCAGCTACTTGACTCAACCGTGCTGAACCTGCGAACAACTCTAGAAAATCAATCTTGCCAGTCATGACAGGTTGCCATGTGTAAGAGGAATATGTAAAGCCTTCCACACCGATCTGGGCTCCGTCGCACCGGAATATCGGTCCGTGCACTCTCAGAACTCAGTAGTGCAACCGGGTCGAGCGGCGCCTCAACATCTTCAATCGGGTTGATGTCCTTTCGAACCTTGCTGATGTTGACCTTTAGGATTCTGGTGCCTAAGTCTATACCAACCATACTGCCGTCAGAACTTATAACCTTGCCTTTGATCCATTTACCGCTATGGGTTCCATCGGATTTTACCTTGGATTTGTCTTCTGTCCAATAGTAAATCTTATCGCGAGGATAGAATGGACCATCGCTCAACTGAAGTCTTGCAGAAATGTCTCGTCTCAAATCGTCTGATTGTTTTGCTTCTAAGTAAGACTTCACGGCAAGTGTTCTGAGGGCATCAATGTTCTTTTCAGGAGAAGGAAGTGAAGCTGTAAGCTGTTCGGGTGTCATGTTCTCTGGATACAAAAGATCTGCAGGTCGTCTTCCAAATGCCATCTCCAATGGAGATACTCCACCAAAAGTTACCATAGAGTTTCTGGCAAGTGATGCTTGTCTGAGGAGTTGACGATACGTAATCTTGTATCTGGACGGATCCTCAGTCACGGCCTTAAGCGTCAGGGCGATCTGCTTTTTGTACATGCGAACAGCTGCTTCAGCTCTGTTTGGCCATGGAGTGCCAGGTCCTAAAGTATATAATCGGTCGGATGTTCTTCCTGTTGTAAAAGGCTTCAAGCTCAACGCTAAATAAGATAGGAACATCGCCTTGATCCAAGATATCTATCGCTGTTGTGATCCACCCTGTGGGTGACTGGTCGTTCTGGAAGTATATCACCAGCTTCTCTCGGACGTTGGACTGTTCACCGTTGGCGAATGAAAATCGACTTGATGAAGGCTCAAAAGAGAAATCAATCTTGGATGCATTGTAGTGTCTCTTACATGCCTTCGCTAGACGCATGATGGCGGTCCTTGAACCCATTGCTCTTGTACAGCCGCTGTCGATGATCACGTAAGTCGGTCTGTACCTCAAGTCGATGTACTCAGAAAGCAATGCGTGGTGAAATCCATCGTCAAAGTTGACAAATGAAGAACAGAAGCGTGGATCAATCACTTCAGAACGACCGGAATATCGGTAGTCTGTACTGCTACCGGCAGGGTTTAGGTGATACTGATGTGAAACATGTTCTTCACCAGTCATCTCTTCTGCATGATATCCGGAATATCGGAAATCGGCTGACTGGTTCATCTGGTCAGGCCTTTGCTCTGAGCTATAGTGCTCTTCATCTTGCGGTCTGTCCGTCTGTCCGTCCGCAAAGTATGTCCATTGGTGCCAAGTGGCTTCATTTGCCTGCCAGACTTCTTCGGGATAGTGCTGACAAAGCCGGGTCTTCTTCCTTTTCCGCGGCCTTTACCTTTGCCGCCTTTGGATGGTTTTCTGAACATTCTTCCATGGATTCTTCTACGGGTGTATCCTCCTTTAGCTGCTAACACCCAAAATTCGGATTCTGAGAACAAACTCACAAATCCTTCTTCGCCTGTTTCCTGATCCATCACCCAGTATCCGGATTCTTCTTCCAAGTCTCCTTCATCGAGGACAAGGAAAGTGGATCTTCTTTGCCTGCGGATCGAAGGATCGGCAGTTCCTGTGGCGGTTCCGCAAAAGAGATCAAGGAATAAGCCTTTAACGCCTAAGTATGTGTAGTTGTTCATGTTGATCTGACGCAAGGCCATGCTGGCTACGAACCTTTCTCTTTGCTGTTCGTTGAGGTCCGACTGAACTAAGAAAATAAGTGGCATCAGGTTGTCAGACAGTGGAAAAGTGTCACGATGTGCTTGTTTCAAAGCATCAATGTGTTCAGAACGGATCCTTTCTGCAGTTTCTCTTCTTTCTGCGGGATCTTGAGGTCCTTGAAGTAGCATGTACTG
>CAXAMN010028939.1:490468-514704 GCA_963970005.1 Durusdinium trenchii | reverse complement strand
ATGTTAAAGATCTGGACCATGGTCTTTATGTTTCAGACAAGTGACCTACTTGGTTGTCTCCTGTCCGGAATATCGGACGATTCGGCACGAAGGCAAAATCGACCGTTGCGAAGCAGGAGACACAAGCTTTGAGGGGTAAGTTCCCCCAGAAGTGGCAGTAGCTTTACTGGACCTGATCCAATACACCAAGTAAGGTCATGAAGGTCGACGGTGTGCGAGCGGCAGCGATGCACACCTTTTCTATGGCTGCGGATGCAGGTACTGGGCTACGATAGTCTTGAGCCAAATGAATTAGGTCGATAGCGGACTGAAGAACTACATACAAGTCTATATACAAAGAACAGGTGCTACACAAGTATAGCGTAGACACGCCTAGGGGACCTAGGGCACTACAAACACAGGGGGGGGGTCAAGTTAGACGAGGCAAAAACTTGCTCCAGAGACACTTTTCTTATTACATATAGATTCAAAATAACTTAAGCTACATACAAGCCACATTGATCAAACACGCCGGCGCCCGAGGGCCGGCGGATTTGTCTTCATGTCGATGACCTGTTCATGGCAGGAGGTAAGGTCTTTGCAGACAAGGTGCTCGCTAGCGCTCGCAAGGATTTCAATGTAGGTTCAGAGGACAAGAATGACATCATGTTTGTTGGTCAGCGCATCAAGTGGAAGACTCATGAGAAACATGGACCATATGTCTCTTGTGACCAAAAGCTTGCGGTAGATGCTGTAGAGGAAATCAAGTTCGAGAAACATCTCAGGGACAACATTGCTTGAAATCCTCAAATGCATACTGCTTATCGCTCTGTCTTAGGCCAACTTCATTGGTTACAGAGTCGAACGCAAGTTCACTTGTGTTACAAGTTCTCCAGATGTGCGTCCGCTGCTTCAAGTCTGACCATTGGTGATGTTCGTGAGATCAACAAGGTCGTCCGCGCAATGAAAAGCCAATATGTTGATGCACGGTTTTGGCCGCTGAAGGGTCATCAACGCATCCTCGGCTTTCCTGATGCATCGTATCGCAACAACAGTGACAAGTCCAGCCAGCGTGCACATGTCATCTACTTAGCTGAAGAGAGACAGCCATATAACGCTCGATATTCCGAGAAGAAAGATAGTTCTGCAACACGTGGATCCATTATAGACTATGAGAGTCATAAGATTACCACGACTACTCAGTCAACCACGGTCGCTGAACTTCAAGCCTTGATGAAGTGTTTTGGCACTTGTCTCTTTCTCCGTGTTCTCTGGGCCGATGTCAGTGGTCAAGTCCTACCTATCCACCTACGAACTGATGCAAACAACTTGGTTACCACTGCACAAACCACACATCTCCCAAAACAAAAGGACACACATCACCTCATCCAAATGCTCAGACACGAGAGCAACACTGGCAACATAGACGACTTGAGTCACGTTGCGAGCGAGTTCTGTCTCGCTGATCCTTTAACACAACACACTGCTAAACCAGATGAACTGGTGAGAAGCATAGAGACAGGAACACCTCGACAGGTTGACACACACCCACCTTTCCGTACACGTGTGAAACATCAAGCATTCATAACCGAGTGGGTCATTAATTACCTGCCGGATCTGCAGCTTGTACTTACTTTCATTTCTTTAATGAAGACATATCAGACTGTGTATATTCGCTCATATATGCAACATGATTTTTTTCTGGTGAATTTTTGTCTCAAGAAAATTTGTGTCCGCGACTGCATTTTTGGTTCAAGCACGACTACTACGGACGAAGACAAGCTTGAGCTTGAGCATATATCGCTGTGATCATGGGTCGTAAGGTTCCAGCTGTGCCAGCTGCGGAGGAAGCATCTGCTTCGGAGGCGCCGTGCGCCAAATCGCGACCTCGATCACCGAGCCAAATGCCAGCCCGACCGGCGTTACGGTCGAGGCGAAGTGTAAGTCAAGAGCGTCAGAGCGAGTCTCCGCCCATGGATGACTCGACATTTGCAGAAGCCGGACGACGATATGTTGACGTCGCCCGTGTGACTCGTTCGCCAGAGTATGATCGAGAAGCCGACCGAATATTCCGGCCGAGGACAACAGAAAGGCAAAGGAAAAGGGAAGCGTTCGCCGTCTCGGACGCGGATGCCTTCCGTTGATACTGTTCGACGTGAAGGAGTTCGACAGCCACCCATGGAACTTGACGGTTTTCGTTTGCGCACAGTGAGCCATGGTAATGTTGCGGTTGTCACTCACATGGAAGAGTTGGAGCGAGAAGCATCTCGCGGTGCCAAGGGCCGACATTCCGGCCAGGGCAAAGGCAGAGGCAAAGGCGGCAAGGGCAAAGACCGCCGCGAACCAGGGTCACGTCCGCATGCCATGGACTCCGCATACGACCGTCCCGACTACGGAGTGAGCGCATGTTTTGTTTTCTGCCTATGCCTATACCTCATTTGGTCCGGCTTTTTCAGCCTTGGAGAGGAAGCCCTCCGCCGGATCCATGAGAGTGAACTTTATGAAAAGATTTCTAAAGAGCTCGGCTTTATTCTCCGACATTCCGGATGGACGCACGCCGACAAATCTTTGTCGGTTTTTGAACTGATGGCAGCCGCCAGATTTCGTTTCCCGCTCAGTGCCTGGGGTCATGATAATTGTATGAAAGAGGCAGAGCCAGTTTTCCCAGTAGTGCATAAATCTCAACTTCCTAACTGGTGTGAGCACTCACTGGAAACTGTAAACATGCTCATTCCATTGGCCTTCACTCTTGTTCACAATATGAAAGGCCGTTACCAACTTGGTATTTTGAGCACGGCTGCCCATCAGCGAGGCGAGAAGTTGGTTGATTCTCGAGACGCCTGGATCCGTCCAACCGGCATTACGGTTGAGGAGCGAAAGGCACTCGCCTCAAAATATAAGCAATTTAAGGCAGCGCGTGTATTTGTCCAAGCCGTCTCAGGCCACTCAGGGGCCGCCGACATTCCGCCAGAAGCCCTGAAGATTGAAGTGTGTCAGCTTTCCGACCTGCCGGATAGCCTTGTTCACATGACAGAGTTCCGCCACCTTCGCAGCATCACAACACGGGCTTTTGCCCGGCGGAGGCACTGTGGCCGGAACCAAACAGAGGAACATGAATCATTTGCCTTGCTCTTGCTCATATCAGGCCGACGGCAAATGTTGCGATCGTACTTTCAAAGACCACGCTGGAAGCGCATCCGGACATCAAATTCTGCCTGTCAAAGAATGGATGCTACTACCTGACCAAGGACGTTATTCCGCCCGGTCTGTTCAGTCTCGCTTGGAATGTAAGAGACGGAAGCTGTGTGTCCACGAAATTTTGGGACGTGCCTTCCACAACACCGGACATGTCAGTAGGAGACGAGGTATATCTCAGGTTCTACACGCAATTCTTCTGTGAGATTCTCTGCCTCGTAGGCAAGGGCCATGACAAGTTTGAGCCTGAAACTCGCCGGTTAGCGTTCCGTAACGTCAAGAATCGCGAGGTTGAACAATGGCGACATGACGCCGCAGAGAAATTTGAACGTAATGAACTTCATGGGACGAGCAAATTTGCGGCGGAAACCTGGCTCAATCTCCTCGCCGCCGATGACCAGTGGAAGGACGATCATACAGACCTCCGACGACTTAAGAAAAGTCTTTGTCCGAGACCACTGACGAAGAACGAAGAAGACGATCTGATCATCATTGATGATGAAAGAAAGGTCCCATGGATGTCGACACCGACATTCCGGCAGACGACGATGATGAACAGCAGGTCATGGACACTCTCGATGAGACCATGATGGACGATCTCGCAGAAGCCAGGAAGAAAGGAACCTGGGTCAAGAAAGGCGAGAGGAAGGAATCCGATATTCCGGATGAACCTTCAGCCGCATCATCTTCGTCTAAGGAAGTTAAGAAAGAGACAGGTACCAGTGCCAGGACTTGGGCTTGGGCATCCCGTGCTCGATCACGCACTCCCACTCCTACTGTGCTTAAGAAGGCTGATTCGATTCCTGGACCCTAGCCACTCGCCGTCCGCAAGTCGCAAGGTATCCTTTTCCAACATTCCGGAAACAAGGTATATTTTGATCCTACAGCAAAGAATCTTGCCACCTCACGAGCACGAGAAGTCATTCGCGACGCCAAGGAAGCTCAGAAGGCCGATTTTCAGTTTAAGCGTTGCCCTGAAACAATGACTTGCCTTTCCTGCAGCCAAGCGGACGTATTTTTTTCTGCCGTGCTTGAGGCCACGGAACCTGTCTTGACTGTTATCACGAGGCCTCTAACCATTGCACATGCAACAGCATATATCTGTGTTCGACTGTCCCAGACGCCGATATTCCGGCTCCTCTGGGTGAACATGAGAGAGAAGAAATCACAGCCGAGATCGATTTTACGACTCCATTACTCCGGAGTCTGAGGGCTGGACTCTGGACTCCAGCTGACCGACATGCCGGTCGAAGCCGCCGTATGCGTGCCATGAAGGGCCTTGCCCTGACCGCAGGATATGCTGCTATGGATCGCATTATCCTTGAAGGGTCGGGAAAATACCATTACAGCAATCGCCCGACGTATCCTGCCAACGCGATTCCCTCAGTTTTCGAACATTGGAACAAGCAACCCGAGATCGCGCCGTACCCGATCATTCGTCCAAGCTGCTACTACGACTCTCACTGCCGATATTCCGGCGAAGAGATGAGACAGATCGTCGAGCTCAGCCGCAGCTATATGCAGGGCTATTGCGCCAATCAGGGAGACTTTGATCTCGACGAAGCAAGACTTCTCCGATCGACAGAACACGTTTCGGTCTTGCTACTCAATTTAGGAGACATTATAATCGTCTGCCGCACTTCAACGGTAAGCAGCGACTGCCCCAGGAGCTCGCCGACACGGATCAGTACAATGTTTTGCCGCACTTTTTGTTCAGGAACACGGCGTGTGTTACGATCCTTCTCGAGGCGAATGGCTTGGAACGACACCTTGACCGATGGTGAGTCTCATCCCATCGCCTTCGTTTGCTCTACAGACGGTATGACGTCTAGATTGGAGCTAATTCGCCGAATCGAGCTCGAAGGTGAGCGTCTCAACTGGCTCGCCCATGCCGCGACATTCCGCGTGATTTGGGGCAAAGTGGAAGAAAGCACTCACGGCGGTATGACCACAGACAGAGGTGTTAGAAAGAACCTCCGCCAGGCCTTAGAAGAGGGCGAAGACCCAGCGGACCACATGGAAGCAATTGTGTGCCCTGATGTCTTAGGCGTTGCGCAGGGAGCCACTTCGTTTCTTCACGCAGATCCAGTGGACGCTGAAGCATTGTTCCACGAGAGTCCGATATTCCGGACGGGAAGCCTGAACGACTGCAAGCGCAAGCACATGCCAGAACTTCGCGTTTGCGCTTTCCATCTTAACTCCCATGCATTTGCCGCTGGTATCACAGCAGGCAAAAACGCCCTGACGAAGATCCTTATCACGGCCGTGGCAGATCAAGCAGACGTCATCGTGTGTGATGCAAATATGTTCGCCAATCGCAGCTTCCCGTCCGATCGACGTTCCGATCCGGCAACCGGCGCCGTTCTTACCATCCTTGACCGAATTCTTGTTTCAGCAATCAGAAGGCGTGAATCAAGCAAGCGGATCACATACAACTGGGAGGTCTCAACCCTCGCCACAGAACTGCTTGCCGCCTTGGAAGGTCAGGATGCAGACTGCGACTGCTTGTTGCAGATTGTGCTCAATTACGGCAAGGATATGCACACGTTGTGAAAGAGGTCATCCGATATTCCGGAAGACCGTGGCCGAGTAGGCTACGAAGGACCGCCTCGACAGAAAGAAACGACCATTAAGATTAACGAGTTTTTGAAGCACTTCAAAGACTTTTGTCTTAAGTCAAGCGACGAGGGCTATCATCATTCTTTTCAGTGTAACTTCTCGTTAGCCGACAGCAGAAGCAGAAGGAGCGAATAGAGCGCTTAAAGAATCAGAGACAGCAGCAACGACCACAGGACTGGTGCTCATCCTGGTGGGAGACCGGGCACTCTTGGAGTTCCGGGCACAGAGGCTATCGTAACTGGTAGACGATACCCACGCAAAGCCGACATTCCGGCTACTGCACATCAGCGAGTTGCGTAAAATAGAGACCCAGATAAACTTCCAGCATAAAGCCTTAAGTGATTTGATTTAGATTTAATGATTTGAAAAGCCTTGAATGAACTTCCGGTATTACGGAAAATTTGACAGCAGAGATTTGCCTTTCGTAGATTTGTATAGATGATCTGACGCAATAGACGTGGGCCAGAATGGCATCTACGGTCAAGTTCTGCGAAGCCGGAACTTTTGATTCACTTGCATTCTTTTGCTCTTGCAAGCTTTTGTACTTTAGCATATATCTCTTCAGTCAGCTTTCGCTGTAATTCATTTGGCTCAAGACTTTGAAGCCCAATACTGCACTCCGTGCCATAGAAAAGGTGTGCATCGCTGTCGCTCGCGCACTCACTTGTCTTTGTGGCCTTACTTGGTGTATTCGATCAGGTCCAGTAACTCTACTGCCACTCTTGGGGGAACTTACCCCTCACCCCCCCCATTCGACTCCACCCTGCGCCGCGGAGAATTTGGTAGTGACCTGAGCAGCAGCAGCAAACCAGCAAAGCAGCAGCAGCAAAGCAAAAAGGTAGCGCCAGCACCAGCAGCAGCAAACGAGCAGCAGCAGCGGCGGCGGCAGCGGCAGCAGTGGCGGCGGCGGCAACAGCAGCAGCAACAGCAAAGCAGCAGTTGCAGCGCAGCAGCAGTGGCACCAGTGGCAGCAGCAACGACTGCAGCAGCAGCAGCAGCAGCAGCAAAGCACCAAAGCTCAAACAAGTTTGGCCTCCAGTTTTTGGGGGGTTGCGCAGACAAAATTGAAAGAGGGGGGACAGCAAAGCAGCAGCAGCCTTCAGGATTCAAGCAACAGCGGCAACCAGCAAGAAGTAGCAGCAGCAACAGCAACAGCCAAACAGCAGCAGCAACCAGCAGGAGCAGCAACCAGCAGGAGCAGCAGCAGCAGCAGCAACCAGCAGGAGCAGCAACCAGCAGCAGCGGCGGCGGCGGCGGCAGCAGCAGCAGTGGCGGCGGCAGCAACAGCAAAGCAGCAGTTGCAGCACAGCAAAGCAGAAAGCAGCAGCAGTGGCACCAGTGGCAGCAGCAACGACTAAGCAACCAGCAGCAGCAGCAGCAGCCGCAGACATGCTACCTTTCGTCCACCACCGTCTCCTCAAGTTCATGCATTGAAGTCATCCCCAATGATGGCAAGAGCTCCATCACGAACACACTTGTCCAGCAAGAGGTTACATTTCATCAACTACACCGTTGTCTTCCCAACTTGTGGGACAGTAAGTGGAAAACGCGCGAAATCTCTGTTTGCGTACCGGAAGTGCAGTGCACATATTCGGCAGGTCGAGGCATGACATATTAGCTGTGTGACGCAAGAATGCAGGGAATGGTGCAACGCAATACCAGCACCGCGGTGTTGGCCACCCACACAAAGCAATAGTGCCCACCCAAGGTTTCACAGTTTTTCGGGCAATCTATTTAAAAAGCAACATCTCGCAATTCCGAAACAAAATCCTGGAATCGATCTTCAGACCTGATGCTTTCCAAATTCTTTGTTACGACGTGCAGCTGGACGAATTAATTCATCAGTGTGTCCATGTCCTTCACTGCCACTAGTAAACCATCACGGGAAGGTATACCAATACCAGCCACATATTTTCTATGAACTCTTGTCCGGCACCAATCCCTACTCCAACGATGCCTGTACTCCGCCATGGCCGTCTTCACTTCATCGCTGACCAAGCCATTGTCCTCAGCCCAATGCACCGTGCCATCACCATTGACCGTGGCAATGTTCTGGAACGGATGCGCGCGCGGAACCACTTGTAACTGTCAACCCCGTTCTGAGCTTCATGATGGTCATATTCATTCATATTCAATCAACATTATTCAAACCGCTTCGCGGTAGAAGCCGTCCGCGCAGATTCAATGGAGTATGTGTCGGTATAGCGCCCCACGAGGATGCGGGTTGGTTATTGGTGTGGGAAGCGGCAACTTGTGCTGTCGGAGCCGGTCTGTCTCCGTATGTCTGTCTCGGTGACTGTCTCGGTCTATCGATCTGTCTGTCCCGGTCGGGCAGGACACACAGACGAACGCACAGTCTCGGTCTGTCTGTCTTGGCTGTCTGTCTCGGTTGGTCTGTCTCGGTCGGTCTGTCTCGGTCTGTCTGTCTCGGTCTGTCTGTCTCTGTCTGTCTGTATCGGTCTGTCAGTCTGTCTGTCTCTTTCGGGCAGCGCGCACGGACGAACGCACCCACGATGTCAACAATTGCAGTCTCCCCCGAGCTGCATAACCGGCGTTGCAAACGTTTACCTCCGAAGCCGTACGGCCGTACGGAGAATCTTACACACGGTATGATTTTTTTCCCATTTTCAAAACTAATCAAAAAATCACGTTCTAGACTCTAGACACAAAAAAGCCTCCCCCTAAGCTAACGCTTAAGTTGGTTATCTAGCAGCTGCGTGCGGATTATTCTGGTTGGTTGATTGCCTCGAAGCTTACGCAACGCCTCAGCACCTTCGGTGCGGGCGGATTTGATCCGGCTGATCAGTTTGCAGTTTTTTTCCGTCCCATGGGGCGTCTCTTCTCTAAGGCCCGCCGTTTGTTGTCTGCCATGTTTCGTTTAAACCGCTGGCGTTGGCTGGCGTTGGCTGGCGTGTCACACTGCACAAGAGCCACATTAGCCGCACAGCGCAGTTCCACGTGCGCGCCCCGCAGCTAAACTGATGTTGTTGTTGTTGTTGTTGTTGTTGTTGTTGTTGGTAGAAACAAAGACAGCCGCCCAGCATAACTGTCACATGTTGTAACTTTGGAACTTCAAGGGGACATGGTTAGGGATACGGTTGAAGGTTCGAGCGAATGTTGGTTTCGGTAAGTAGGTGGACTTGTTGGACTTGTTTCACTGAAGTCTGGGCTGGTCCGTTTTTAGCGTTTTTGAGGTGTTGTTCTGGAGGGGGGTCCAAAAAACAACAACGGGGCTGCAGTCTTTGTTTCTAGGAGGGGTGGAGATAGCGTCACCTTTTGAGGGGGGGTTCAAACAACAACAACGGGGTAGAGGTTCTAAGTAGAAGCTTTGCAGAGGCTCAGCTGACCCCCTACTACTACTACTACTACGACTACTCCTACGACTGCTACAACAACGATACAAGCACTACCACTACTGGTAAAAGTACTTGTTGGCTGGTTGTTTTTGGGGGGGAGGTCAAAAAACAACGACGGGGCTGCAGATTTTGTTTCCACCCCCTTGTAGAGACAAAGGGGCAAGATATGTTGTAACGGGGCTGCAGTTTTTGTTTGTACCTTGTTGTTGTTGTTGTTCTTGTTGTTCTTGTTGTTCTTCACAAGAAACTGGAGCTCATTGCGTTGCTCCCGGAAACGGGCTTTGTTTGCATCGTTTTGCGTGAGCAAGAACACTTGTCCACCGCTGCCAGAAAATAGGTTTATGGGATAGTGAAAGATGCGACCGGCTTGGTCAAAACCGTTCCAACGTCGCGATTGCCTCGATGGTGGGCTTGCAGGCGCTGGCAAGGAGCCCTGCCAAGCCCAGGGCGCTGACTCGATCGGGCAAATGGAAAGGATCAGAGGAGCGGATTTGTTTATCGAACTTGTTCAGGGTTTGCCGCCTCCGATTTTCCCACCTGAGGGCAGCAAAGTCAACCGTGAAGACGTGGAAGTTGGGCAGGTGCATCGGAATACTTTGCGAACACGCGTGAACGACAGCCGAACATGTCTAAGCGCCCGTAGGCTGATGTGACTGACTCCGGGTCCTTGGCTTTGGCCTTGGCCGGTGTTTCGGCGGTTGTGTTTGCAGTCTGGTTCCTAGTTCGCGAGCTGCGCTCCAAACATCTGAGGGCCCGTCCCCCGCCTTGTTGGACTTGAGGCCGCCTATTCCAGAGGCAAAACCGAGCCCAAGGATGTGGACAATGATGCTTGGATCAATGATGCTTGAGTGAGTGATAGCGCCACGATGGAGTGCAGGGGATTGTACATTGAGAGAGAGAGAGACAGAGTGTGAGAGTGTCAGACCAGACCAGACCAGACCAAGACCAAGACCCAGACCCACCCAGACCCAGACCAGACCAGACCAGACCAGAACAGAACAGAACAGACCAGACAGACAGACCAGACAGACAGACCAGACAGAGAGACACAGACACAGACACAGACACAGAGAGAGAGAGAGAGAGAGAGAGGGAGAGAGAGAGAGAGCGAGAGAGAGAGAGAGAGAGGGAGAGGGAGAGGGGGAGGGGGAAGGGGGAGAGGGGGAGGGAGAGGGAGAGGGGGAGAGGGAGAGGGAGAGAGGAAGAGGGAGAGGGAGGAAACAAAAAACATGTGCCTCCGACGTAAGGGTGCCATTACGAAAGCTAGCTGTCGCTGGCTGGAGTCTATCGTGCTTTAGCAAAGAGGGGTGGGAAGCCACGACCTGAGTGCTAACCCCTGATATATCAAGGATATAACCCCCCCGCGGGTTCAACTCCTCCCTTCTGTTTCTCAGCGCTGATGCTGTCCGATCTTTGCCGCTGTTGCTCCTTGCTGCTGGCTGCTCGCTTTACGCCGCAACACGGTTTGCATCCACCACCCGCAGATACTAACCATAATGTTTACGTCAAACACCGCTTGCACGAAACCATGGTTTGCGCTAACCACCGTGCACAACCATCGTTGACACCAAATTTTTCTTTGTTGTGGTGCTGTTGTTGCTGTTGCTCCCTGCTGCTGCTGCTGCAGCTGCTTGGTGCTATTCCTTGCTATTCCTGTTGCTGCTGCTCGACGGTTTACCTGAAACCCCGTTGACGCCAAAGCACAGTATGATATTCTACACCGACGGATCCTATGCCTGCAAGCAGTAGCTTCATGCTAACCCCTGATATATGAGGGATATACCCCCTCCCTCGTTCAACTCCTCCCTTCCGTTTCTCAGTGACCAACGTGGCTGCTATTGCTGATGCTGCTGCTGATGCTGTCCGAGCTTAGCTGCTGTTGCTCCGTGCACGCAGTAAATGGCTGCAACTCCGATTAAAGCAATACCGGTACTTTGGAACTCCATATTAGTGACTCTAGCCGAAGAAGGCTCATTCACGCTTCATTCTAACATCAAGCAGTTCAAGGGGCAGCCATCAATAACAATAGGTTGCTTTGGAACGAGGAGAGGCGACAAAAAGACCGGTGTCCCAAGCGCATGTTCCTTCCTAGCTTTCGCCACCCCCCCGGGCCACACGTTTTACAGAGGTGTGGAGAGTTGAGACGTTGCTTCAAAATTTATTGTTCTCAGGATTTGACGTGGTGTTGAGACAGTGGTGGCCAAAAGGCATTCCCACAAACAAGCGTGAGTGCCATGAGTGTGCAAGCCACCTACACTGCATGGATTTCGGTCGTGCGCAAATGCTTGCTCAATTTTGGATAGAGTTTTGTGCATGCATTTTGCCTTGACATTCAGCAGAGGCATCAAACCCAACCTTTTTCATCAGATAGCGCGAGCTGAGCTGCTAGGGCCTTTACTTCAAGTAAAAGAAGAGATGCCTGTGTGCTCTTGGAGCATGGGTGCGTGCCAGATGTGTGGGCGCGTGCACTTTGGAGCATGGGTGCTGGTGCCGCTGCAGGGTGCTGCTGCGAGATGTCTAGGCGTTGGCTGCCAGATTCTCATGGCAGTGTGCTTTGGATGGTGCTGCCCACAAATGTGTTTTGCTATCTGGGGTCTATGCTGGCGTACTTTTCTGCGCACCGCATGGGAGGGCTCAAAGACTGCAGTCATGCTCCAGGAACGGGTCAAGGTAGGTACTTCCATTGAACATAGCCCCAGAAGTCCCCCCCCCCCCCCAACGTGGCCGAACATAGCTTCCATATTGCCTAACATAGCGCTAGAGTGTGGGAACGTCGCAAATTGGTGTATCTTTTCCGCAGGTAGCTCGAGACGTTCGCCGGATTTGGCTCAACAGGAGCAGAGATAAGGAACGGTAACATTTTCTAACGAGGGCTCAGAAGGGACTGGAATAAAGTAAAGATATTGCCTAACATAGCTCTGAAAGGCACTATCTAAAGGACGTGTCTGCGAGATAGGGACGTGAACGTCGTAAACATAGCCCAACGAGGGCTCAAAAGGGACTGGAACAAAGACCCCCCCCTAACGTGACCAAACATAGCTTTTTCCAGGAACGGTAAGATTTTCTCACGAGCATAGCTTGCATATGGTCGAACATAGCCCCAGAAGTCACTATCTCAAGCATGTTTCCTCGAGATAGGGACTTGAACGAGGGCTCAAAATGGTCTGGAATAAATTCAAGATTGCCTAATATAGTCCTAGAAGTCACTATGGTCACGGAACAGGTGCCGTTGGTAGAGTTCGTTGGAGACAGAGTGCTTTTTCAAGTAATCGTGGACACGTCCGTTAGACAGTGACTTCTAGGGCTATGTTAGGCAATATGGAAGCTATGTTGAGCCACCTGAAAATGTTACCGTTCCTGGACCTGATCTCTGCTTGTCTCTGCTCCTGTGGAGCCAAATATCCGGACATTCAAGTCCCTATCTCGCGGACACGTCCTTTAGATAGTGACTTCTAAAGCTATGTTAGGCAATATGGAAGCTATGTTCGGTCACGTTGGGGGGGGCTTTATTCCAGTCCCTTTTGAGCCCTCGTTGGGCTATGTTTACGACGTTCAAGTCCCTATCTCGCCGACAATCTCTTTACTTTATTCCAGTCCCTTTTGAGCCCTCGTTGGGCAATGTTTTGCGTTCAAGTCCCTATCTCGCAGACACGTCCGTTAGATAGTGACTTCTAGGGCTATGTTAGGCAATATGGAAGCTATGTTGAGCCACGTTGGGGGAGCCTGTTCAGCCAAATGTCCGGCCTCAGTCCAATTACATTTTACCGCGCAGATGATTCAAATCATGCAAAGGAAGAAAATGGCATTTCTTGCATCACCAGGGGCTTCAAAATAGCACGAATTCATCTTCCAGCATTTTAAGCCGGTTCCAAAAACGTGAAAAACACAGAATTCTAGAGCGAAAATGGTCCCTAGCTAAACGGCACCTTCGGTGCGGGCGGATTTTGATGTTGAGATCTGTGGAGTGCTTTCCAGGCTGGGATTTAAAGGGCGCTGTTGAACGCGCACGTCCATGAAAGAGTAAGTTATTGAAGTGTTTTTGAGCTGCTGTGTGCATGTGTCTGCACACCATTGAGTGTAGAAAATGCGTGTTGGTGGGGGCTTACCAAATGTACCCCTCACAACCTCTGTTTGACAATTTTATATCTACAAAATGGACTGCAAACCCTCCTTCGCATAGAGGGGGGTCATATACAATCCAAAACAATTGCGAAAAATATATGATAAAAAACAAAAGCCGTTAAACGAAACAGAGAACGAGAAATAGACACATATCATTTGATTTGGCAATGTTCCGGTCACCGTCTCCATCAAACAACTCAGGGCGGCCTGGTGAAGTGTGCCAAGGTGGGAACTTTGAAACCTTTTAAAGTTCGTTAGAAGCGTATTGTTTGTTTGCCTTTGCACAGGTTGTTTTGGAGAAAGGAATTGAGCGCCTTGTTGTGGTGAGCAGCGCCTCCGTCACCAGACCATATGCGCCTGTAGGTGTTTTGCTGAATACGACCCTTGGATGGATCAAGGCGATTGAGCGACCCTTGTCACAGTGTGGAGAGATTTGCCAATCAGGATTGGCTCAGGGGTTTTGAGCGAGAAACTCAAGGCCTGCGACACTGGTGCAGCGAAAAGATACATGAACAGTGGAAATGTCTTTGGCCAACAGGGCGAAGAGAAGGTCAAGGAATTGTTTGAGAACGCTGAGTCGGGACGTCTCAGGAGTTTCGCAAGTTTCGCAAGGGTGTCGATGCTACGAAACATCTGTGTGGGTGTCCCACAGTTGATTCGCGAAGCAGTGAGGTCGACCTACACAATTGCTTGCAGCTTAGTGAACTTCCTTTGCAATGGCCATCGTTGCTGCTAGTGGGCGAGGTCCGGCCTGGTGGATTGACCATGGATCCACCGGTTGGGTTTGCTGAGCTTCAGCTTCTCTGATGCAAATCGGCACAGCTGGGCTGTGCTTAGTAAAGTTGATAAGTTGATATAATTATGCAAGAATGTGTGATACCACCCTGGCCACACTATACCCCCAAACAAACGTACTAAGAGGGTGGTGACATAGCGCTGCTAGCGCTGCTGTTTCTAGTAAGGGGTGTGAGCCAGAGACTGTTCCAAGGAGAATGGAAAATCAGGCGCAGGTCTACAATTTTAAAGAAAACACTGACACTGTTAAATAAAACAACATCCGACCGTTGCACGCTCTTAGGACAGTCTGAGGCGTGAGCCGAACGTTCTAAGGAGCACCGACCGTCACACCCTGAAGAGTGTTTTCCTAAAAGCAATTATAACTTATAACGGTCTTTTTCCCCAAACAGTTTACTGTTAGGGGTTCTCAATGCTTTAAAGAATGGTCGCCTTGGTGCTGGATGGTCTGGTCGGGTTCCCGGCCGGCTTGTCTCCCACTTCCTTTCATTTGTCTCCCAGTTCTTTTCATTTGTCTCCCAGGCTGGGTGCTTGTGGTCGGGTTCCCGCTTGTCTCCCACTTCCTTTCATTTGTCTCCCAGGCTGGGTGCTTGTGGTCGGGTTCCCGGCCGGCTTGTCTCCCACTTCTTTTCATTTGTCTCCCACTTCTTTTCTGCTTCGGCCGGCTTGTCTCCCACTTCCTCTTATGTGTCTCCCACTTCTTTTCATTTGTCTCCCACTTCTTTTCATTTGTCTCGCAGGCTGGGTGCTTGTGGTCCCGGCTGGCTTGTCTCCCACCTTCCTTTCATTCTCGGTGCTTGTGGTCGGGTTCCGGGCATTTCTATTCATTTGTCAACATTTCTATTCATTTGTCTCCCAGGTCTGTCACTTGCGGTGTCCGCCCTTTTCCGCTGACGATTCATTTCTATTCATTTGTCTCCCAGGTCTGCCACTGCTGGTGTCCGCCCTTTTCCGCTGGCGATGCAGCATTTCTATTCATTTGTCTCCCAGGCCTGTCACTGCTGGTGTCCGCCCTTTTCTGATGGCCATGCAGCATTTCTATTCATGTGTCTGCCACATCTGTCACTGCTGGTGTCCGCCCTTTTCCGCCGGCCATGTAGCATTTCTATTCATTTGTCTCCCAGGTCTGTCACTGCTGGTGTCCGCCCTTTTCTGCTGGCCATATAGCATTTCTATTCGTTTGTCTCCCAACCCTGCACTGCTGGTGACATTTCTATTCGTTTGTCTCCCATGTCTGTCTCTGGTGGTGTCCGCCCTTTTCCGCTGTTTCTATTCATTTGTCCCCCATGCACTGCTAGTGTCCGCCCTTTTCCGCTGGCCTTGCAGCATTTCTCTTCATTTGTCCCCCAGGCTTGTCACTGGTGGTGTCCGCCCTTTTTCGCTGTTTCTATTCATTTGTCTTCTAGGTCTGTCACTGCTGGTGTCCGCCCTTTTCCGTTGGCCATGCAACATTTCTATTCATTTGTCTCCCAGGTCTGTCACTGCTGGTGTCCGCCCTTTTTCGCTGGCCATGCAGCATTTCTATTCATCTCCCAGGTCTGTCACTGCTGGTGTCCGCCCTTGTCCGTTGGCCATGCAGCATTTCTATTCATGTGTCTCCCAGGCCTGTCACTGGTGGTGTCCGCCCTTTTCCGCTGGCCATGTACTGTGAAGACAACAAACCAGGTTCTTGAGGTTTCATGAGGGACACTTGCACCTGTAGCAACCAGGTACCGTGGTCGGACCTTTCGGTTCGAATTTTAGGCCTTGAGCCTTCACCCATCCGCGAGCGTGAAAACGGTCGCGAGAGGGCTCAACGTTCTTGACACTGGTAGTGAGAGCCTTGTGCTTTAGTAGGTGAGCCATTGGCGCTTCGTCTTTGACCCCGCTAGAGCTGGTTTCGTTTGGACCTTGTTTTTGGCCGTGCAGTGCTGACATTGGTTCCTGGGTCGCAAGCTGAGGACAAGTTTGGGAAACTATTCCACCGGATTTCGTATCTTCGAGTGGTGGTGACCTTGACCCCGAGGCAGTTGCTGGAAATTCAATTTTGTGCAAGTTTTGACAGCTCGCAGTTGCACATTGGTGCACGGAATTTTTGTTGACATTTTGTTGACGATGCAGCTACAACAGACAGGACAATCATTGTATGTTGATCCCAAGTCAAATGTGGTGCATTGCGATGGCAATCCAAAGCTGGCAGAGGAGTACGAGGAGAGAGTTTGGCTGGGGTTCCAAACGGTTCAAAGGGAGGAGAAGACAAGTTACGCTGCCAAGCTGAAGAATGCTCTCCATGGAAGGGCATGGACTCTATGCCATCGAAAGCCAGAGATTGCGGCTCAGAAGTTGCTCCAGATCAGCGAAGCTGAACCATCTGCAAATGCTGGACCGAAGGCGGCCATACAGCTGGTGGTAAGGACAGTTCGAGCTGCGTGTGAGAAGGTGGCACCACTCCTCAAGACCCAGACATTTGAGGATTATTTCTTTGAGAAGGGTCGCCGGCGCTTGGGTGAGAGCATACAGGACTACATCAGTCCACGAGAAGGTGAATATGAAAAGTTGTCCGGATTGACCCAAGGTCATACCAAGCTGTCAACCGACCTTCAGGCCTTCTTCCTGCTCCGAAATGCTGGCGTGACTCCACCACAGCATCAAGCCATCCTTGGACAAGCTGGTAATGAGTATGGCTGGGACAAGATTGTTGAAGCGATGCTCTTCAGTTGGATGGTGGTGATGAACCGCAAAGCAAAGGTTGGAAGGGCAACTACAAGGCTCGACAGCAGAACAGCTACAACCCAGGTGGCAAGCGATCATGGGCTTTTCCTATTGAGGAGGAACGGTCAAGCTATGAAGGTGAGACGGAGGAGATCCTATGCAGTTGATGACTGGCAAGAGGAACAAGTTGAAGATGATGTTCCGGTGTATGAGGTTGAAGAAGACATCCAATATGACATCGAGGATATGGAACATGCCATTGAGGTCATGACGGTGGAAGACCTTTCATTTGATGAGTTGGATGTTTTCGCAGCTACCATTCAGAAGATGGGCAAAGGAGCCTCAGAGTCTGCCAGAAAGAGGCAAGCTGTCCGAGACGGCAAAATCAATAGAGGATTTCAACCAAGTGCCATTGGACACAACAGAACAGCAATCGCCCTGGATGGCAAGTTGACACTCAATGCTGGTCAATTGCAAGACAAACTACAACAGATCAAGGCAAGGACGCAATGTTATGACTGTGGTCAAAAGGGACATTGGCGTGGTGATAAGACATGCCCAAAGAACTCAGGTTTGCCTTCGTCAAGCATGAAAGGTGGGAAGAAAGGTCATGGTAAGAAGGGAGGTCGCAAAGGTGGTTTCCTTCAACGTGCAGGCATGGCAGCAGCTATGTTGGCATCGGCTTCAGGTCAGCTGCTCTCATCATGCCAGGATGCAATGAAGTGCCTTGGATTGAACGACATGGAGGAAGATTGTGGACCCCAGGCCTTTGAGATGGTTTCCCACATGATGGACGAAGGGCCGAAGACATCGGGTATGCCATGGTTGAGTGTGGATGCATTCATGACGCATGACGTTGACATGTCTACTATCCCACACTGCCTGACCTTTATGACCAATGCCAGTCATGAGACAGTCCCTGCTGGAATGTGTGTTGTGGACACCGCGGCATTGATCGGTTGCGGGGGAGACAGGACATTGGATAAGTTCATCATCAAGTTTGGAAGTGAGACATGTTTGCAGCAGTCCAACAAGTTGCTGAAGGGTGTCAATGCGGATGCCCCGGTTGTGGTGCAACATCAGCAATGGATTGACGTCAACATCGCCGGACAAAAGCGAAGAGTTGCTCTTCATCGACTTCCAAATTCTGATGTACCACTCCTGCTTGGACTTCCTCAGTGCGAGAACTGGGTGCGGTGATTGATCTCACGGCTATGCCAAAGCCCACAATCCAATTCACCACGATTGGATCCGAGAAGGTCACTATGGACTATGGCCCTGGGGGACACCTACTCCTAGACATTGGACGTGACAAGGACAAGAAGAAGGAGACAAGTTTCGCAGAAGTCTTTCATCAATTGAAGGCCAAAGACTTCAATGTTGAGACCGCCCGCGTCATGAAGAGCAAATTGAGGAAGAAGATTCAAAAGATGGCAGAAGAAGCCAAAGAACATGGCCGGGCACTATGGAAGGAGCTCAGGAAAGGATCGAAGTCGCATGTGAGAAGGGTGTTGGTGAAGGAGCTCTACAGTGGAAGTGATGGTGGTGTTACCGCCCTCGCCAAAGACAACAACATGGCTTTTGGGAAACCCCGAGACCTTTTGCTGGGTGACAACTTCCTCAGGAAGGAAGACCGACGGGCCGTGTTGGAGGAGATTCGTGTTGAGAAGCCCAGGTTGGTGACGATGGGATTCAATTGTGATCCATGGACTCCACTCAGCAATTTCCTAGATGAAGAAGTCAGAAGGATTCAGCAAGAAATCGCACTAGATCATCTGGATTTTGTGAAAGAGGTCTGTGAGCTTCAAATTGCAGGTGGACGACACTACTTGCTCGAGAACCCCCTCTCAAGCCAAGCTTGGAAGCGCATGTTGGAAAAGATTGAGCAGCATCCTTGTTTTCATGCCTACATGCGAGAAAGAACGTAGAAGTCCTGCGCGACCAACAGCGGCGGTGCCAAAATACAACAGCTTCAATCAATGTGTGGCCATGAATATTGCACACATACCTGACCAAGAAGATGTGATGCATTCCTTTTTGATGATGGTGGATATGGCCACATCCTATACCCTCGCATCCTACCTGTGCTCAGGTGAAGGTCCTGGCAGACCCAAGAAGCCTCAATCCTCTCAATGCAGAAAATCGATGATGGATTGGTTAGAAGTCTTCGGACTTCGGAAGCCCTGACAAAGTGCAAGTCGATCAGGACGGCTCATTGAGAGGTGACTTCAGAGATCTACTGGACAGGTATGGTATTGAAGAAGTCTTGGTAGCAAGGGACGCACACTGGTCACATGGCACTGTGGAGAGGAAAATCCTCACTGTCAAAAGTTGGTCCACGACAGCCAAGTTCGAGGCGCTACTCTGACTCGGGTAGCAGTCATCCAGTGTACTCAGACGATGAACCGGCTTTCCAACTTCCGTGGATTCTCACCAGCTCAATGTGTGCTGGGTTACCAACCCAATCTACCAGAGATCATGGGTGACGGAAGAGGACTTCCCATTGCCGACAATGAGGACAACTTCGCCATGGCACAAAGGATGAAACTTCTCCAAGATTGTGAGCATGCTTTCGTGAAAGCCAATCACTCAGCATCTCTTCGTCGTGCACTGCTTTCTCCGACACGTCAACAGCCTGGGGCCTGGTCCCTTTGATATGCACTCACTGGTGATGTACAAAAGGAAAGGACTCAAGCACAAGGTGTACAAGCAGTGGCATGGTCCTGCAAGAGTGATTGGAAGAGCAATTGCAGAGGAGCATGAACTTATGCTCGAAGATGATGACACTATGCTGCCTAAGAATGGACAACAAGGTTTCCTAGATCTCTCCAAAGCCCAGGATCCGGGTGTAGAGCCCTTGCAATGGATGGAAAGGTACGGATCTACTGGACCGGAATGGAGGCCTGAACGCAATTGTAGGTCACCATCAGAGCACAGTGAGGTTTCCAAGGAACGTCCCAAAGGCCCCAGCCAACTCATTCGAAATGAGAAGATAGTCCAGTTGGCTGCCCTGAAGAGTCGTAGCACTGTCCGTGGTTTTGAGGTGGGCCTTGAACTTGCTTTGAACTACCATAGCCGCTAGATCCTCCGGAGGGTTTTGCCAATCACCCCCAATGATGAAGGGAGCTTTCAAGGTGTCCAAGAAGCCAAAGAGGTTGGCCAGGATGTCTGCGTTCAGAGGAGATTGCAGACTTTCCCCACTTCTCAAGTAGAGCTGGATGATGGCAATGTGGAGGTCATCTGGCTGGAAACCAATGGCCATCCATCCATTACCTTCCTTGTCATAGTGCTGGAGAGCGTGGATGTGGTGATGTGGCGGATGCAGACAAAGAAAGCCTCCAGTGTTGCCACCTTTGCCAGTGTCAGTGGCAGGAGTGCCAAGAACTTTCCAACCACGGACAATGAAGTATTGTTGAGCTTCTTGGAGCTTCTGTGCATTGAGATGCGTTTCTTGTTTCTTGCAGAAAGATGATGCGATCTGCTCTGGACCATGCCCAATCCTGCACTTTGCGTCCAAAGAAGGTGACATTGGCAAAGCGCATAGGAATGCTGCCATAACAGTGCGGGCCTTTTTGGCGTAGTGTCCTCCATTTCATCCGAAGGGTCCAGGACCAACCAGACTTGGAGGGCCCGCTGTGCATGCTGTTGGGTGAGCTCAGAAATGATCTGTGAGTAGGCATTCCCATTTTCATGAGAGTGACCTTGATGAAGAACTAAGGCAACAGGTCTGTACCATGCCTTTTCAACCTGAACTCCATTGAGCGAGAAAGGAACCATGAGTCTTTGTGGAACATCGACTGCCCGGCTGCGCTTGGTCCACATCCCTTCCTGGAGTTGAAACCTTTGAAGGTGGAGGATGAGGCAGTCGGGAGTGCCATAAAGGAATTGACCAGCTTCTTCATTTGCCCAAAGGTTTACCACCTGGTTGAGGCCAATCTCCGAGGTCCCCGGCGGAAGGATCATGTTGAGTGGGACTTGCTCCCTTTCTTCCTGACGTGAAAGAACTTGCTGCCCACACATTGACGAGCACCGATGCCTGTGAAATCACCTGCGTCAGCTTGGTGATTGGCTTCGTAATGTGCCCAAACAGGTCTGAGCTCCTCTATGCAGTGAGGTCGCACGGTTGAGAGGTGGCCAAGAAGGACCTGAAAGCTTGGTGAAGTCGTCCCCAAACCTGTGAGGGCTCAGACACAAAGCAGCTGAGCCAACTCCAGCATCGAAAAACAGCGTTCCCAAAACATTCGTTGTTTGAGTTCTGCGCAATGCTGGTGAGATTCTGAGCAACCAAGGCCGTGTTGGCTTTCCAAGGAAGAGGATCACCTTGAAGGGCCAGGTGTTTGTGAACTAATTGTTCAACTCTCTGCAAGTCAGTCAACACCATATCCAATTGGTGCATTGGTGATGACGGCAAACTTGGTATGCTCTGCTCATGTAGTTTCTCCACCCTTGGTTCATGGCGACCAGGCTGAAGGTGTAGATCACCGCACCGACTACGAACTGGCCACTGATAAAGACAGTGAAAAAGGGCCAGTCACCAGGTCAACGTCAAAGGGACGAGCCAGCTTGAGCCGAAACCTTGAGCCAACTCCTTAGTCATCAGTATACAGTACATATATATATATAGTATACACAATAATACAATATACAATACATACCTACCTACTTACCTACCTACTCCTCTACCCTCTCTTTGCCACCGGCTTTCAGGGGACAAGGGCCCTCCCATAAAGCGCTGCAATTTACAATGATTGAAGTCCTTCCGACACTGGCCATGTCTTGCATGTAATTCCAAATGGGTATGTGCGTAGCAGGCTAAGAGTGGCCAATGGTGCGAGTTACGCCGCCCGGGTTGCCACGCATAACTATCATAATTTGGTGGTTGTTTGCCATGCGCCCACACACACAAAACAATTACAATTAGTAATTTACAATGTGTTGTTGCTTTCCTCTTTTTAACAGGTTGTAGCCCTGCCATTGCCCAAGATGGCCAACGTGGGCCCCAACATATCCCCAAGATTGGCAAATATAGCCCCAAGGTGATCCAACATGGCCCCAATATCTATTGACTTGGAGGAGGACTTCGAAATCGTCGCAGAGTATGAGCCTACTGACCCGCCAGGTGATGATGAAGACAAGACGAAAGAAGCTGAGGAGCTTGCTGCGACCTATCAGGATGAATGCACTTCAAGTGGAGATGAATCGAGAGAAGTCCGTGAAATGAAGAGGCTAGAGAGAGAAGAGAAAAGGAGAAGAGAAGAAGAAACTACAGAGGCAGGAGATGATGAAGAGTTGGAAAAGATGAAGGGATTGAGAAGACCCAAGAAGCCAGTTGAAAGCCCTAGCAAGAAAAGGAGAAAGCGGAAGAAGAAGTTAGAAGATGCGAAAAATCAACAGATTGTTGAGGAACAATCAGTTCCTCAAAGCGAAGGACCAAGCATTTCTTCTATGACATCCCCAGATGAAGATCACAAGCGAAAGCGGGACACACTCCTGGATGATTTGCCAGACTCCATCCGCAGCACTATCAGGAGGCGCTTGGAGGAAAGAGCTGAAACAACTCCAGAAGGTGAAGAAGTCACAGTGACTCCAGAAGAAAAGGAAGCTATGTGTGCAGCCTTTTTGGCAGAACGTGTTGACACGTACACAAAACACAACAAGCGCACAGAGCTCAACCCACAGAAGATGAAAAGTCAGCTATACCAATTCTCAGAGAAGGAGATTGAGGAAGCAATGCAAAAGGCAGTGGAGAAGGAGATTGGAACATGGCAGAGATTCGATGCCATTGACATCATTCCACCCGATGAGAGCCAGAAGATCAGAAAGAAGAACCCCGAGAAGGTGATATCATCGCGTGGTGTTTGGACCAAGAAGGATGATGAGAAGCGTGATGAGAATGAAAAGGAAGAATTGGTGCTGAAGTGCAGAGTAGTTGGGAGAGGCTTCCAAGAGGAGTATGACGAAGATCTACGAAGGGATTCTCCTACTGGCTCAAATCTGCTAGTCCAGGTGATTTGCAGTCTTGCAGCTTCAAGGCTCATGGAACTCACAGCAGCAGATGTACGAGGAGCATTCTTACAAGGTCTCAAGATCGACAGGGAGCTCTACTTCGAACCGCCAAAGAACCTTGGCAAAGCAAAGGTCCCAGGTGTTGCTCCTGGATCGCTTCTCAAGCTCAAGAAGTCGATCTATGGAGTGAATGATGCTGCTCGACAATGGTACCACTCCATCAAAGGCATTCTCTTGCGCCTTGGTTGGGAAAGCTTGACATTTGAACTTGCAGGTTTTGTGTTGAGAGATCCCACGAGCAAGGAGGTGATGGCCATTTTGGCTCTACACGTTGATGATGTGCTCATTGCTTGGGATGAAAAGAAGCACCCCAAGGAGCGCCAGGACATGATATGCAAGAGAAAATGCAGAAGGAGGTGGAGTGGGGACAATGGGGGACAGATGGTACCCTCACGTTTTGCGGTCGATCATATCAACAAGATGAAGATGGTACAATCCATGTACATGCACAAGAGTGCATTGACAACATGAGCACCTACAAGGTCAGCCGTGAACGAGGGAAGGATAACACTGCAACCTTGACCTCAGCTGAAACAAAAGCCTTCCGAGGTTTACTTGGTCAGCTCCAATGGTATGGCAGAATCATGGGCTATGCCATCGGTTTTCAGGTCAGCAAGTTGGCAAGTGAGATAAAAGACCTCCGAATTTCAAGTCTCAAGGACGCAGCAAAGCTAGTCCGTGACGTCAAGCAGTACCACAAGAAGGAAGAGCTTGTGTTCAGACCAGGAATGCCCTGGCAGTCAGGCAACATATCGGTAGTGGCAGTTCATGATGCTTCATTCAACAACCTTCCAGGTCACAACCCCAAACAGTTTGCTGTTAGGGGTTCTCAATTCTTTCTTAAGATGTGTCCGCCCTTTGTGTCACTACTGGTGTCCGCCCATTTCCACTGACCATGTAGCATCATTTGTCTCCCAGGTCTGTCTTCATTTGTCTCCCACGTCTGTCACTGCTGGTGTCCGCCCTTTTCCGCTGGCGATGCAACATTTCTATTCATTTGTCTCCCAGGTCTCACTTGCGGTGTCCGCCTGTCCGCCCTTTTCCGCTGGCGATGCAACATTTCTATTCATTTGCTTCCCATGCAGCATTTCTGTTCATTTGTCTCCCAGGCCTGTCACTGGTGTCCGCCCTTTTCTGCTGGCCATGTAGCGTTTCTATTGATTTGTCTGCCACATCTGTCACTGCTGGTGTCCGCCCTTTTCGGCTGGCCATGTAGCATTTCTATTCATTTGTCTCCCAGGTCTGTCACTGGCGTTGTCCGCCCTTTTCCGTTGGCCATGCAGCATTTCTATTCATTTGTTTCCCAGGTCTGTCACTGCTGGTGTGCGCCCTTTTCCGCGGGCGATGTTCGTTTGTCTCCCAGGTCTGTCACTGGTGGTGTCCGCCCTTTTCCGCTGTTTCTATTCATTTGTC
>CAXAMN010028939.1:438788-490458 GCA_963970005.1 Durusdinium trenchii | reverse complement strand
TGTCACTGGTGGTGTCCGCCCTTTTCCGCTGTTTCTATTCATTTGTCTCCCAGACCTGTCACTGGTGTCCGCCCTTTTCCGCTGGCCATCTACATGGCGCTATTCATTTGTCTCCCAGGTCTGTCACTGCCAGTGTCCGCCCTTTTTATTCATCTCCCATGCTGGTGTCCGCCCTTGTCCGTTGGCCATGCAGCATTTCTGTTCATGTGTCTCCCAGGCCTGTCACTGTGGTGTCCGCTCTTTTCCGCTGGCCATGTAGCATTTCTATTCATTTGTCTCCCAGGTCTGTCAATGGTGGTGCCACGTAGCATTTCTATTCATTTGTCTTTCAGGTCTGTCACTGGTGGTGTCCGCCCTTGTCCGTTGGCCATGAAGCATTTCTATTCATTTGTTTCCCAGGTCCGTTACTGCTGCTGTCCGCCCTCATCCGTTGGCCATGTAGCATTTCTGTTCATTTGTCTCCCGGGTTTGCCACTGCTGGTGTCCGCCCTTTTCCGCAGGCAATGCAGCATCTCTTTTCATTTATCTCCCAGGTCTGTCACTGCTGGTGTCCGCCCTTTTCGTCGGCCATGCAGCATTTCTGTCACTGTTGGTGTCCGCCCTTTTCTGCTGGCGATGCAACATTTCTATTCATCTGTTTTCCAGGTCTGTCACTGCTGGTGTCCGCCCTTTTCCGCTCGCCATGCAGCATTTCATTGCTGGCGCAATCAGTGTCCACGATTTTTCGGTACACCGTTTACACCGTCTACACCGTTTACACCGTCTACACTGTTTACACCGTTTACGCCGTCTACACCGTTTACACCGTCTACACCGTTTACAGTTTACACCGTTTACACCGTCTACACTGTTTACACCGTCTACACCGTCTACACCGTTTACACCATGTACACCGTTTACACCGTTTAGACCGTCTACACCGTTTACACCGTTTACACCGTCTACACCGTTTACACCGTCTGCAACGTTTACACCGTTTACCCCGTTTACACCGTCTACACCGTTTACACCATCTACACCGTTTACACCGTTTAGACCGTCTACACCGTTCACACCGTTTACACCGTCTACACCGTTTACACCGTCTACACCGTTTACACCGTTTACACCGTCTACACCGTCTACACCGTTTACACCGTCTACACCGTTTACACCGTCTACACGGTAATCAGCATAACCAGCGTAAGCAGCGTAACCAGTGTAACCAGCGTAATCGGCGTAACCGGCGTAATCGGTGTAACCAGCGTAACCAGCGTAACCAGCGTAATCGGCCCAACCGGCGTAACCAGCGTATCCAGCGTAACCAGCGTAACCAGCGTAACCAGCGTAATCGGCGTAACCGGCGTAATCGGCGTAATCAGCCTAACCAGCGTAACCAGGGTAACCAACGTAATCGGCGTAATCAGCGTAATCAGCGTAATCGGCGTAACCAGCGTAACCAGCGTAACCAGCGTAACCAGCGTAATCGGCGTAACCGGCGAAATCGGCGTAATCATCGAAACCAGCGTAACCAGTGTAACCAGCGTAATCGGCGTAATCAGCGTAACCAGCGTAACCAGCGTAACCAGCGTAATCGGCGTAGCCAGCGTAAGCAGCGTAATCAGCGTAACCAGCGTAACCAGCGTAATCGGCGTAACCAGCGTAATCAGCGTAACCAGCGTAACCAGCGTCATCAGCGCAGCTAGCCACCGCCAGCGTACCAGCGTACCAGCGTGCAATCACTCGCGGACACGCTTTGCCACGTCGCTCCAGCATTTCTGTTCAGTTGTTTCCCGGGTCTGTTACTAGCGCTGCCGCCCTTTTCCGCTGGCCATGTAGCATTTCTATTCATTTGTCTCCCATGTGATTTCTTTCTTTTTGTCTTTCAGGTTTGGTGCCTGCACTGCTGTTTTCTGCCCTGTCCGCTGGAACAGGTTGAAAGGGGTGCGTGACTGTCTCCGGGATTGCATTCCTGCCGCACTGTGTAACTCTCTCAGCTTTGTTTTCCTTTTCGGGCAAGCGTTGGATGAATGACCGGATTGGATTCCGGCGGCGTGGCAGCGATCTCTCTGTTATACGTCAGGCACCAAAAAGCAATTTCATGTCACATCCTTCGTTCCTCATGCTTCTATTTCTTGTCCTCACGTGGTCAGCTCCCCGCTGATTGAGCAGCATGACCAGCATCATGTTCGCACTTGAAGAATAATTCCCCAAAAGGTTTAGTGTTAGGGCTTCTCAATTCTTTCTTAAGATGTGTCCGCCCGCTCTGTACTGCTGTGTCCGTCTCTGCCTTGCAATCCTTTACATTTGTCTCCCAGCTCTGGACGTCGCAAGGTCTAGTTTCGATTTTGAAAAACACAAACAGTTTGGGGTCTACGGTGGTGTAATTCTCCTTGCGACAGGCTCTTGGCTCACATCCTTTGATGTAGCGTACTTGACGCATCAATTCAAACACGTACAAAGTAACAAACACTTCGGAAGCGGCCTTCCCACGTCATTATCCTCAGAACAGGCTTGATGGGCGGTGGAGGGTTGTCAGGCTACAGGAAACCGCCCGCGCCCGGAATTGCTAAAGGCCAAGGGCATGTAACCATCCACCAGGAAAGTTATCATAAATACATCCATATGGTCATTACAGGAACCGAAAGACTATACTCAACACTCAACACAAGTTCGATTAGGCAGACGTGTGGCATGCACCCACCAACTACACCGACGCAGCCAATGATGTATTATCACACACTGTCCCCAAGCGCACTTGATTGGACCCAACGAAGGCCATGATGATGCCACCATTTTATATACGATATTTTTATGTCGGGCACGCCAGCCATAGATACAAGGAACCAAAATACATTTATAAAGCAAAAACAAAGCAAAAAAACAAAAGGTAAAGCAGACAAAAAAACAAAAAAAAGTAGCTGTGCGTATTTGTTTTTTTCACATTTGTTCGCTTTATTTTCGCATTTTTTCGCTTTATTTTCGCATTTGTTTCGCTTTTTTTTCGCTTTTTTCCTAGGAGGGTACAGCAAATATTGCTGACGGGTAAAAATTCTCATAAGTGCAGAAGTGGTACCAGGAAAAAAAACAAAAAATTAGCACAACAAATGCAACAACAAAGCAAATTGCGCTGCTTTTGCATTTTCATTTGCTTTTGTTTTGCATTTGTCTTTTTTTCACAAAAATATTTGATGGTTGGTCATGTATGGCTGCCACTGCCCAACACAACGATATTTCGTTGCATCAACAAAGAGACAGTTTCATCCAGGCCTGTGTTGAATTTTCAAACTTTCAGCCCTTTGTGGTCCCTTCCACGAGACCTCGAAATACCTCCCGGTAGCAAGAGCTGCTAGCGTTTGCCAAGCAATGCTGACGTGCAGCGCCCTGGACAAAAACATATCACCACCTTCGTTGCTGCTGTGGTTAATAGGTGCGCAACTATCAAATTTGCTCTATGGAGTCAAAACATACCTCCTGTGCATTCGAAAACAAGCAAAACGGCAGATGTTACTATATACCAATCACTACTAATGACCAGATTTCATGGTGAAGTTTCAGACTACCACACCGCATTTTGCATCTTTCCGAACCTTGTGGCGAGCAGAAAGCAATCTTCGCAACAATTTGTCTAACTATTCCGAGTGTGCTCAGCCACCCCCTTTCACCGATGAATGGGTGAGGGCAGAATTCCTGCAGCACTCGCCCCTGTAGCTTCAAACAGAACCAAAAGACCAAGAGTACGGGGGGGACTGGTCTCATGAGCAACTAGTTTGATGCAAGTATTTGCCCATGCTTTCACCCCCTAAGCGGAGTTTTCTATTTCCTTCGCTTCAGATGCTCATTCCTTTCTGGATCTTGATGCCTTTCTGTTTGTGGAGGTTCAATCAAGGAGATACTTATGTCGGAAATGTGCCCCGTGCAGATGTCGCCGCAGTATGCCACCCGACAGCAGCATTGATATGTCCTATCTTCCCCAAATGGTATGCACCTCCACTTTGGTTGCACAGGTGCAGTTGCTGCCACGGACCCTTTAAACAGTGGAGCCAACAAGACCTTTGAAATGTTCAAGGCAGCTACCTAAAGCCAGTCGCAGTCACAGTGTTCTGTCTCTCAGAAACGTTCTGCCACGGTATAAAGTTTGAAGGCACGCACTCGAGAGCCACTGCTGCCATGGTACCGTGGCAAGACCCGATTCTTGGCTACAATCACGGCTTTGCGTTCATTCTAAGTTTCCATTGGCTTCCACACAGGCTATGTTGTGGGAAATATTCGTGACTGCAGTGTCCTTTCCTTAGCTTGGTCTGTGTGGCAGAGAAATGCGACATGGATAGAAATGGTCTAGTTATATAATGGCAAAAGCCGTGTGTGCCGCTGATTAGTGCGGGCCAGCTGTGGGAGGAGGGGCTGCAGGGGGCGTGCAGGCTGCTTTGGACACTCTTAGGCTCTGTGCATGGAAGCGGGCGGAAGTTTTTGCACAAGGGCCGCAGTTGATAACAAGGGTGCTACCACTGCTTTGTCTAGGCAACTGCGGGGATCAACTGCCTCCCAAGACGCTGTCCTACACAAATGCATTGGCTGCGTTCCTATTAATTATTATCCTCCTGTCATTCTTCCCCCCTAACACTGGAGCGGACACATAGGTGCCCACTGTTGATGAGACGATGCCTGTTTCACCATATGGACCATGCTGTTGTTTCGGTATCGCGAAAGTTCCCATGGACGTGTCAGTTTGACCAACAAACTGCGAGCAAACCCGGCTTGCACAAACCGGAGGCTGTTAAGCAGAAGACTCTTGCAACAGTTGAGCAAGGATGTGAGGCAGTGTGACATATGTGTCAGCCTGTCTTGTTGAAGTTGCTGGCTGTATTTCAAGCGTTGATAGTGCGTGAGATGCGAGCTCGAATCCAGACAAAGGCTTCGAGGCTTCTCAGACGACACAATATAGCGGCTGTGGTGGTTTCTTCTGACGTTTGGAACTCTCTTGAGTTTCAGTAGTAATATGTTTCCGAGTGCAGTTCTCTCCATCCCCAGATGCTTTTTGTAGAATGACTCTGTTCTCAGAATGGCCGTGCCAACAAATAGTGCACAAAAGGCCTTTGCAGTTCGAGCTAAAAGTCCGCATGGTAGCGGAGCGGTGATCCTCCACTCGACACGTTTGGAGGTGAGCTCCAGCGGATTAGAGGGCAGGACCCAACCCTATTGCTCGCGCCCCGCCTTTCGCGTTCGCCTGTGCGGAGCCACCATAAACTAGTGTGGCAATCAGTGCTGGTGGCTACCACGCGTGGCTGACCGAGATCCTCTCCCATTTGATCCTTGCCCCCATCCTTGTGCCCAAGCCGCTTCTTCAGCAGGAGCCGGTTCTTCTGATGGTGTATCAGGCATCTTGTCCAAGGATCGTGCACGACTCATCCCAAGGCCAAGCAGTTTTGCACCGGCTGATTATCGAGAGCAAGAGGTCGTGCAATGGAAGGACTGGTATTGGACTCTTCAACAATATTTGGTGGTTGTTGTCCGCGAGCTTCAGCAGGAAATTGAACAGATAGAGTCCAATTTGGCCAATGAAGTTGATTGGGACCTCATGGGCAAGGCTGAGCAGGATCGAAGTCGCTTCTTATACAGTTTGTTGGGAAGCCTCATCCAAGGACACCTGGTGGGAGTGGTTCAGAATGTGGAGAACTTCAACGGCTACGAAGCTCTCAGACAGTTGCTTTCAAACTGTCAGCCCCAGGCGAGGAACCGCACCATGAGCTTGCTGCAGGTGATAATGGCCTATCCCTCGTTCAACATGAAGGGATCATTGCTGCCACAGATCTTGAAACTTGAGGAACACTTCATCCAATATGAACGTTTGAGTGGTAGCAAGCTGCCAGCAGATATGAAAGCGGTTCTACTTCGAGCAGTTGGTGGTCGGATGAAAGTTCATTTGAACCTGACACTCAATGAAGGCAGCTCGTATCAAAAGATCAGGGAAGCCATTCTTGCCTTTGACACCGCCGCAACAAAGTGGAATGAGTCAGCTGCGATTTCATGTACAACTTCGAGCCCAATGACGCAGGCAGTTGGCAATGGAGGCGTGATGCCTATGGAGGTGGACCGCCTGCAGAAAGGCGATGGCAAAAAGGAGAAGGCGAAGGAAAGGAAAGGGCAAATCTAAAGAGGACAAAGGAAAGGAAAGTCGAAGACTACGAAAGGCAATCCCAAGGAGGGCAAGGGGAAGGGCAAAGAATCGAAACTAGGCAAAGGCAAAGGAGTTGGAGGTGATGTATGGTGGACCTGCGGAAAGATGGGGACATCATTCAAAAGATTGTTGGCGTGTGCGCCAGATCGAAGCACCCCCAGCAGCCAGCGTTTCAAGTTCAGGGAACACTACATCGCCCTCTACCACGGCTACCAATTTGACTGGTGGTGGAGATTCACAAGGGACTGCGTTGAAGACAGTTCGACAAGTGTCACAGCCGCTGATCTTTGATCTTCGTGAGGAAACCTATGAAGACAGTGGCTCAATTCGAGTTTTGACAACACTGCCTGAAGCTCAGATGGCAGTGGAGGGTGTGGAATACAGATGATGAGTATGAAGATGGGGCCATGGTGATCAACGGCGTGCGAGAAGGAGATGAGCTTGAGAGTGCCTCAGTCATGGAGGAGGAGAAGGCACGGCTGTTCCCATCATTGTTGATTTGATTCCTTACCTACAGGATGCACAAGGCTCGCCGATCACAACCTATGGTCACAAGGATGTGGATATCAACTTGACAAGTCAAGATGGGAGGAGGGTGATTCTGAAGGGGAGGGTCACCTTTTGCGATGTGGTGAAGCAGCCAATACTGTCCTCTGGCCGGCTGATGAGAGCCGGATGGTCCATAGATGGCATGGAGGAATGCTTGAAGAATGGAGGTGTTGAGGTGCCGCTGAACTATCAGAATCAGAGCTTGGTTGTCCAAGGGTCAGTGAGAGTGATTCTTGAGCCGGGCAAGGTTCGCATGTTGGCGGTGAAGTTGGGCAATGAGCTCACGAAGACAGCTGAAGAAGGTTTTAGAAGATGGATGGGTTTTGGCTTGGAGTTCATCACAGCCACAGGTATCAGAGTCCCCAGTTCATTCCAGAGCTCAGGCATCAGAGTGAGGTGATGCAGATCGACGCTGGTGAGGAGCGGCGGCAGTGCACAATGAGAGCTGGTGGAGATGGCAGAGCCTTTGATGAAGCTCCTGGATCAAGAAGAGGAAATAGAGGAGCTACAAGGTCAAGAAGGCAAAGTGCTCACCTTTGTGGCGGACGAAGGCAATGAGCCAGAGAATTTCGGGTTTAAGCTGGAGGAGGATCATCGGTTGCCAACACCGGGGCCACACCCCAACACCGATGAAGATTTTGAAGAGTTTGATGGCGCAGAAATTCTGGCAGGTCGAGAGGACGATGGTGGAATCAATCTGGATGATCAAAGAGTTCACCATGAAGTCGGCGTCGCGCTAACAGGTTCGATCACAGTCAATGGCGTCGAGCTGACAGCAGAGAGCCCACTGAGAAACCTCAGGGCGGCCTGTTCGTTCTACAAGATCGGGCGAGGCGGTGGTGAACAAAGTGCTATGGAAGGCTCATTGACCGTCAGAATAAGTTGGAGTTTGTTGCTCGCTCGAGACCTTGCTGCGCGAGGACGGGCCTTCGATGAGCGAGTGCCAACAGAGCAAGCAATGGTGCAGGTCCCAACGGAAGAAGAGAAGAGACGACGCCTGCTCACGCATTTGCCATATGCAGGCTGGTGTGCATCTTGTGTGAAGCACCGTGCCAAGCAGGACCAACGCAGGCGTACTGGTCGAGCACACGAGCAGGGAGTTCCAACAATCTCCTTTCATTTGTGCAAAGTGAGAGCCAGTGGATCGGGAGCCCGTGGAGAAGTAGAAGATGATGAGGCTTAAGCTGGAGTTGCAGAAGAGGGAGGAGCATTGCTGATGGTAGCAGTTTGTTCCGAGACAGGCTACCTCATGGCCCTTCCATTGAAGTCCAAGAATCAAATGAGTTTGATTACTCATGAGCTGATGGCCTTCACTCAGGTTCTTGCTATTCAGACGCCGACTTCCAGGCAGATCTTACGGTTGTTAGTTGCTGCAAGGAGCGCTATGACTCAGCAGGCAACTGCTGAGTCGAGAACGCCGTCCAGAGAATCAGAAGCCCAGCTGCCACGCTGATGGAAGATCTAGCAGGCCGCATCGAGCTTCGATTCAGCAGCCAACATCCATTCTGGACTTGGGCAGCAGGCACAGTGCATGGTTGCTCAACAAGTTCCAGACTGGTTCATTGTGGATGGCGACAGGGTTTTCTTGAGCAGATCATTACGACGAGTTGCAAATTTGCACAGGGAGTATCTCTCATGGTTTCAGGCCTTCACTGCTTACTCCTGGGAATAGCAACAGAACTTTGGCGGACGGATAGTTCCTTCGAAGAGATTGGCTTCTATGGTGGGTGCTCAACAAAAGGTGCCATTTGTGGAGATTGCCATCGACGACCAGGACGCAAGAGATGTGATTGCCTTTGGTCGCTCATGTGCTGGCAAGTTGGAGGAGACCTGTGATTTGACACAGGAGGAGAAACCCAATGAAGAAGCCAAGAAGGATCAAACAAGCAGTGGAGAGAAGCCCAGGCCGATGACGGAGGAGGACCAACTGAGAGAAGACATATGAAGAAGGTCCAACTCCGGAGTTGATTCCTGTACAACCTGATCCCAATACTGAAGGAGTGCAGGTAGCGCCCAGCCATGCGTCGGAAGAACAGATCAAGATTGGTCCAAATACTTACCCGTTTACAAAGCTTCAATGCCTTTCCATGGGGGTATCAAACCAACTCTGGAAGAAGAGCATAGGCATTACCAGCAGCACAGACAGGCATTCCTAGAGAACATGTAACGCTGAAGTTTAGAGATGAGGATGCAGAAGCAGTAATGGCAAAAGCACTTGAAGGAGGACGTGATTTAGAAAAGGAAGAACCCCATTGTTCCCAGAAGCAATGGAGATTCCAGCCCCGATGGAAATCCCTGTTGAAGCAATGAAAAGAGATGGAGGTGAAAGAAAGCCAAGTGGAGAAGAGACACCAAGTAAGAAACAGAAAGTTCTCTTTACAGATGAGAAAACGCACGAGAAGGTGAACGCATTTCCCTCTACATGATTGCTAGCAGGACAGCCAAATCCAATTACTTCTATCCTATCTTCATTGAGATCACCGTCGGCGCCATCAAGACCAAGAGAAGCGTTTGAATTGCTTGAAGAGGAAAGGCCAATGAAGAAACTGAGGCCATCAGATGATTCAAACAAGAAGGCCAAGATCAACGTGGTGAAAGTTGGAGGAGAAGATCTCTACCATGTGGACGAAGAGTTATCCCCAGTTGTAGAAGAAGTTGATGAAGAAGATTGGGGTGATGAAGAAAGTGAACTAGATTTGGAGGAAATCAATGGACCTGAATTTTTGTGGCGTGATGGAGAACACGAACCTGAAGGAGATCCAGAGGACCATGAAGATGCAAGTGCTGGAGAAACCAGAAGGAAGCACAAGAGGAATCAGTTACTTGACAGCGTGCAATGTGTATGACTGGAGGAAGAAGCCATATGAACTTGGAGATTGCGTTTCAGTCAAGAGGTGGATGCGAAGATCAAGGCTAGTTGCAAGAGAATTTGCTTTCGCTGAAGGAAGAGAGAAAACATTTTCCCGCCAGCGACTTCAGGACATGTACTGAAGCTTCTACCCACAATACTCTTGGAAGGGACAAGTGACGAAGATGAGGCAAGAGAGGGAGAAGGAGCATTTTCGCAGGCGCTAGGATGCCTTGATGTGAAAGACGCTTTTCTACAAGTTCCACACGAGAAGCCATTGAAAGTAAACTTGAGAGGAGAGGAATTCTTGGCGAAGAGGAATTTACCTGGACAAAGAGTTGGGGCAAAAGCATGGTTTGACTTTTTCATAGAGTACCTCACAGAGGAATTCAACTACAAGTTCAGTGCTGAGTGTCCGTGCCTAGGAAGAAATGAGAAGGGTATCATTTTGACCCATGTGGATGACGTAATTTCCACACCCCAGGAGACTCAAAGTACATCAATGAAATCAAGGTTTGAGAGGATTGGAGATGAGTTCAATTTCCTTTGGGTTGGCGGGCTATGGATCCAACCAGACAACTACTGCCAGCAAATGTTGAAAGCCTATGAAGAGCAGATTGGATTGGTGAAACTTCAACAACTACCAGCAGACGACTCAATCCAGATGGAAGACAAACCAGAAGCCTTGCATGAGCGACAGAAGATTAGTGTCAAATCCTACAGCTATGTCACTTCATCACTTGAAGAAGGCTATGGAGTATTCTCTAGTGTTTGAATTCCCACAAGCAGGAGAAGGTGCTTGGAAGCATTCTCAGATTCAGACTGGAGTGGAAACAAAAGCCACAGAAAGTCAACGTCAGGAGGGTTAAATGCATTGAACGGTTGTTCATTGTTCAACAGATTCAACAGCAGCAGAACACAGAAGATCGTTAGCTTATCTTCGTGTGAAGCAGACTACACGCAATAGTTTCCTCAGCGTCAGATGGAATCTATGCCAGAGCAGTTCTTGAATTTGCTCTTGACACAAAGGTGGACCATTGCATCTTCTCAGATTCATCAAGTGCGCGCCAACTTGCGACAAAGAGGGGAGTTGGAAAAGTGAGACACTTAGATGGAAAGTTGCTTTGGATTCATATCAAAAAAGACTTCAAGATGGTACAAGTACCAACAGATAGCAACATGGCAGACATCAACACAAAGCCACTTGGAGGACAAAGATTCAGATATTTGATGAACCTCATTGGTTACTGGCACAGTGATGAACAAATCAGAGTGGGAGAGTATCAGAGAAGGGTGTGTGAAGAGAAGAAGAATTTTGCAGGGAAGGCCACTAAGATTGCAAAAAAGATTGTCAGTGGTCACAGAAGCATTCCTGAAAGGAGACAACATCCAATGTGAGATGGGCGCGGTGAAGAAATCCAATGAAGAATTGAAAGTTTGGATTGTCATGATCATCGTGTTCAATATTCAGTGATCTATGTAATCTTCAAGGCTTTCAAGCACTTCGAGACCAGGTATGATCAACAAGCACGACAAATTACATGGAGACTCTAGTCAAGAGAGTTGAAAAGCGAATTGATGTTATTGAACTGAGAGTTGCAATCTGGAGAGAGGAAGAGCTTGAAGGTAAAATCGATAACTCTACACAACTATGCCAGGAGAATTCACAATGGATTGATTCTGAATGGAGGTTTTGTGGTAAGACCAGCCCCAGATTTACAATCCATAATCACTTATGACATGTTGGGAGATGAATGCAGAACATTACTTAGCCAGAAGGAGCCTGGAAGACATGCAGGCAACAGAAGGACTGTACTATGGACACCAGGTAATGTTGCAAGCAGCTATGGATGGAGCAAATCCAACAGAAAGACCACTATACAAAAGGTTCAAGCCCGGAAACAGGGAACTTTCAATCAGACAAGAATATGAAGTAGAACGAGCAAACCAAATGTGTGGTCCACTTGAAGCAAAATTGCAGTAACTTGTAAAGAGACACTACAACTTGCTGGATAGAGGACAACCAGAGTTAGTGGACTTGGTTGAGAAAGAATTGGACACATATCGAGAATTGTTAGGTATACCACATGCCAGCAATTTCTAGGAACCCAGTTCCTGGAAGAAATGAGTAAAGCTGGCAGAGAAATAGAAACAAACATGGAATGGACAAAAAATCGTGGCAAAGTGAGCTCAAAGAAACATTTTGGCGTCTCACTATGCCAGGAAGGAGTGCGAACCATTTTGCACATAGATCACAGTACAGTTGCATGACATATCTTGCACCATAGAGTTGCCATCTTGACTCCAACAGGGTGCTGCAATGAGGATCCGAAATGTATCGTAGATATCTGTAGATCTTGGCATGTTCGGGAACGGACAAGGGAATAGTCAGCAGAGCTGTGGAGCAGACAGGTAGCCGGCCGGAGGCAACGGTTGCTAGGCGCTACACCCGGTATCCTTTGATTCGCCTCGCTCCTCCCAGGCAATGCTGGCAAGGCTGAGGCTCATGTGAATTGATGTCGATGCGACCAAAATCTTCAAACACTGCTTTGGCTGATTCGTCCAATCTTCCTTGTTCTTGCAGGCCAGACAAGGAGGTGTATGACGTGCCTGGAATGTTGCCAATTTCTTTAGCCGATTTTGCTCTGGGATGGGCACGCAAATGATGATTTTCCTCGTGCCTGTTCGTTCATCACAGCTTTGAAGCGCTGCCCTCTGTAGTGGAGTTTCTGGTTTTGAGCCGTTGGATCTGGCAGTTTTTCCGCCGAAATGCACTTAGCGCATTTCGCCGGTTGCGGCAAAAAAGGCGACGGCTTGAAGCAGACTCCCTGTGTGGCACACTGCAAGAGGAGTTTTTAACTTGCCTTCAGGGTAGCATGCGGCAAATCTATGGCAGTTGTTCAAGAGGCATTCGCGGCGCAACTAGAACCAAACCAGCAAGTGATTTCTACAACATAAGCATTTTGCATTGCAAGTTAATTGCATTTTTTGCATTTAACTCTAGGAATCGACTTTCATGACTTTGCCCATGTAGACGGGCCCATGGGGCTGCTAAGCCGGTCCAGCCCAAAAGATGCACAGGAGCGATTTGCGCGGTTGTGAGGCCTTTCTGCTGTGGCCATGACTGTCCGCTCAGGCAGTTTCTCCAAAGAAGGTTGATCTCGAATCCGGTGATTTTGCGTGTGCTATGACTGGTGATGCAGGTTGCCCGCTGATTGAAAGCTGCTTGCTTTGCATTGCCAACCGTGAAACTGGTTGGATTGCTTGAGGCCGAGGCGTGACTGAGGAAGCTGTCGAACTCCAAGAGCCTGAACAAAATGTAGGTGGGAAGATCCGCGGGTGGAGACCAATCAACGCGCCCTGTCAGTTCCTACATCCCATCCGGAAGTGACAAAACACATCTTCAAAACGGGTCAAATTGTTCTGGCGCCCGCGTCTACATGTGCACATGCTCCACACAGATGTGCATGACTTCTACTTTTCTACTAGCATTGTCAATTGGCATGTGCTTTCAGATTTGAGTTGATGCTCAGACAATTTGCACCCTAGACTGCCTAGACTTGAAGTCACGATTCTAGTAGACCAACACCTACTGCTTGTTGCCAGAGACATTTATTGTATATATATATATATAATTTGTTCCGCCTCGTGCTTTCCTCCGTTGGAACGAGTTTGGCCTTGCAAAGCTCAAGGTGGTGAAGGAGATGCTGCCAAAGGAACTGTTGTGAGCAAAAGGCATCTTGTCTACATAACTGAACTCAACAGTCCTATGCATTCGCAAATCAACACGGCTACCTTTGCTGGGAGTCAATTGAGGAACCCCTCATATGATGCTTAGGAAGGTCTCTACTTTTATTGCTATTGCATGGGATTGAATGGCTTTAAGACCTGCTGTTACCACCAAGGAAGGCCGTGCTCAGGATGCCTACGCTGTTTGGAAAGGCAGAGGCGAGACCAAGGCTTACGCAATAGGTCCAGATGGGACATGACTTGGACTCCTAGAATGAGACTGAGCGTTGGCGGCTCTCTTTGGGATTGATTTGTTTGTTGCGCACTGGTCTGTTCAGTGCTTCGCTGTGATTCTTCCCTTGCAACTATAGTGGGTGCAGCAGCTGGGCAGGATGGCCCAGAAGAAATGAAGGAGCCCATGGAAAGAATGCGATGGTGGGAGCTTACGTTTTCGATTAGAGGCTTTGAGAATGTTACAGTGGACACGCTGAAATTGTTCTGGACGGTCTCCCTGGGAAGTGACAACCCGAAAAAGCACCGAAATCGAGCGCTTCGACTGCAAGTTGCTTCGCAGGGCTTTGTATCATTTTCCTGTCCATTGCTGTATCTCATACAGAAGCCAATGCCCTTCGCACTGCGTTCCTTCAAGTTTGAAAGAAACATCATTCACAAGCATACACACACACACTCTTAAAAGAGTCCAGGAACTTTGCAGTAGGAATCTTCATGCTAAAAGCCAGCGCTCACATCGCTTGCAGCTCTCGTCTCATAATGCAAGAGTTCTAGCCTGTTTCTGCTTGAGCAAGGTCCGGTTGCAGACAAAGTTCACTCCGATCTTCACGCTGGAGAAAGGCAAAGTCTTTACTGCAGACAACCCAATCGTGTTATACGAGCGCAAGACCTTTGCCTTATGCTACAAGGAATCTCCGCTGTTCTTTCATGATCAGTGTCCTGCTGAGACAGGCTACGCTACGAGAGCCAACCGATAGGCTAGGCTTAAGTTAGTTTCTGCGAACGAAGTGAGTTTGGGGGTCCGGGACGTAGACACAACTCCGTGTGGAAAAAATCAGACTGCTGCTGCCGGCGTTTTTAGTTTTTGGCGGAGGCAACCTTTGGTGAGTTGGCGACGCACAAGATGCAAGATAAATTTGTGGTTGCATCAACTGCATTGAGGTCATTTGTGGCCCTAGAACAGAATGGCCCTAGAAGGAGCCCAGGTAGACTCGGTAGACCAAAGGGAAAGACACTTGCGCCCCTCCGGAGCTGCAGCGTCGTGCACGGAAACGAAGGTAAACAACAATCCCTGGTAGACCAAAAGCTTGGTCAGCTGCGGAGGCAATGTATCGCATAAGCTTCACACACCTTTGGGTTTCTAGTTTGGAGATGCTTATCCAATCGGGCCTTCCCGGTGTTGGAGAGTGGGCCTGGCCAAGTGGTTTTCAGTGCATATGCATGCGTGGGGTGTCAGAAGCAGAACACTTCGTTTCCTAAAGGGTGCGGGTTGTAAATGGTCCACAGCCTGTTTTTTGCACGGGTTTCACGGCCATGCTGGATTTTCACGGTCTTCACTGCTTTGGTCTTGAAGCTATCAGTTCTTTTCCACCAGATGGCGAGAGCTATGGGGTTCTTACTTCAAGTATAGGGATAGGAAGAGGTGCCTGTCGGCTGGGGGTGGTGCTGCTGCACTGCAGGGTGCCGGTGCAAGGTGCCGGCCACATGTCTGTGCCCTGTGCGCTTTGGAGCTTGGGTGCTGGTGCCAATGCAAGGTGCCGCCGCGGAGTTATTGCCAGATGTCTATGGCAGTTTGAGTTTTGGAGCCTGCATGTTGTTGTCGCTGCAGGCCGCTGCAGGGTGCCGCTGCCAGATGTTTATGGTAGTGCGGGGTTTGGGTGCTGACATCTCTTGCTATCTGGGGTCTATGCTCTCGTAATTTACTGAACTTGTTTCGCTCGATTCATGAGTTCTTCCTCTCCCATCTAGGGGGTGGTGGGGCGTAGGGTCACTGCATGTACAACTTCCTGTCAAGCCGTGGCCCATGAGACCAAGTGGGAGCTAACATTCATCAAGTGGGAACTGACATATATTGACATATACCAAGTGGGAACTGACGTTTACCACGTGGGAACTTACATTTACCAGCCGGGAATGAACATTTACCAAGTGGGAACTGATCAGATTTCGACACTTGCCCATTTAACTGGCCAAGTGATCCCCTCGCAGAAAACTAGGCATCTCTCTTGGTCTTTACTGGTTTTCGCTTCCCCGTTCTCTGGCAGATTTTACTTACAGTCTACAACAGTACCTTTGTATAGTTCGTTGAACTCTTGCAGGAGCTTGAGAAGCATGTCGTCAAAGTTGACATGTGGCGCGTCTCTTGTTGGACCTTCAATGAGTACTATGGCGTCAAGAAGCAAAAGCTCTCTCAAATTGCGAACCGCGATCCAAACATGGAACTCCGGATCCTGCGGAAGCTCTCAAGACTCTTGCCTGGACAGTATACACTGTAACTATTTCTGCCGTTTTGGTGCGCACCTTGCGAGTCCAATTCTTTTGTGTCAGCATAGGCTTGGTGAGATCACAGGGGTTAGATACTGGATGGGCAAAGCCGTCAACAAATATAACGACAAGCTCGTATATGGCCATGGGCCATGAGTCACGGCACTTTTTCTAGCAGTTTTGGGATGAACCCCAGACCTTGTTTGGTCATAGGTCGCTCCGCGAGGCCAGGATTCGACACCACAATAGAGCATTTTCAACTCAATAATAGTCCTCAGTAGTCCGCGCTAGTCACGCAGCCCACTGTTTTGGAGCCAAGCAGGCTGACTAGCTCTCAATATCAAGATGAAATTGCCCAGAGCAAAGCCGAAGATATTTTGAAACGGACAATTCAATCCTTAGAATACCTAGACTCCTAGACCAGCTGGCAGGAAGCGACATGCTTTGCAGCTTGCCGGGCCCATTGCTTCCGAAAAGTTCTTTCAAGGTCGAGAACTATATAAATAAGTCTTTAAGGTCAAGTAAGACTCATATACAAGTAAGACTCATTTGGCACCTTAGTTATTACAAAGTTGCTTTGTTTGATGAGTTGGATCCCTCGTGCAAATTCAGCACCCTATTTCAACACACCATAAATAAAGAGAGACTTCAGAACTCTACTTTGTAGGCACTTTTGTTTTTGGGTTCGCAAGCCCGTCAGCAGTTTGCAGATAGAACAACAGTCGCCCAAATGGCCTCGCCTCATGTTGCAGTGGCTTTACCCAAAGTCTTCCATTATACCCCTTCCTTGTTTATCCTCTTCAAACTGAATGTTTCTCTGATCAACCCATCCCCACTCAGTTTTGCGCAGTACGGCAGTCCATTGACTTTTCCTTGTCGCGAGCGACCCCTCAGAACTTGGAGAGTTTACCTTCTTACTCCGGTCTTGCGCCAGGTTTTCCGCTTAAGTCACTCCCTCCTTGGCCGACTTATATGCTCTCCTCTCGTTGCTGCTAATGTTTCATGCGATATACTTAATGATGCATTGTTTGCAGAGACATTTTTTCATATGGAGCCGGCTGTGGCAAAGTCTCGGGGTAGAACTTCCTGGGATGGTCACAGCTGTGGGGAGAGTGCGACTGAGATGCCCACTTAGGAAAGCAGTTGGCCGACAAGAAGAAAGCCAAGTCTGTCGCGGATGTAGCGCTCTATCGTTGCACGGTGAATCTTGAGGAAATCTTTGACTTTGATTTGTTTTGCGACTTGGCTGACTCGGCATTTGCATTCTCACCTTGCACTTGCAGTGAACACAAGAGCATGTGCAGGTGAGAATTGGACACTGGAGCTTGGCCGGGCTAGCCCGGAGTTCAAACAAATGAAGGAAGAACGGAAGCGGCTGACGTTCACCGTGCCCCGGGACCGACCGATACTGTTTCAATGTAAATGTGTAAGGATGCAGCTTGTGGGCATTGAGCAGACAACTCCATTTTTGCACGGCATGTGTACACTGTAAGCCACCTCAAGCTTACAACTTTCTGCTGCAGCTACGCGCGACCGGCAACTTGTGATGTGTACTGTGGTGTAATTTTGTGAAGTTTGATGCCCCTTTCAGTTTAGGCCACTTGGCCTCCACATTTTCCATTGTAAGGCAACCTGTTACTGTTTGCGCCTGAGTGTTATATTCAGCACCTCATGAGCCTAGCTTTTCTCAGACAACCATATATATATATATCATTACTATAATCCCGACGCCCAACCCAAAGTCGAATTTGCGCACTGAAGACGAGAAGCCTGGCAGGCACATCAGGCACCCAGCAAACGTGCACTTTCGTTGCAACCCTAGACGTCAAGGGTGCAATGAGGCTAGCCCTATCATAAGCTGCATTGTTGCCCCCAAGCTAGTACTGTATGCTGCTATTCAGGAGGCCTGGAACGAAAGAGGTGAGAACACTTGTGGCTGGTCACTTGGGTTCTGTACTTTGCTTAGTCGACGCTGTTCAGATGCGCTGGATGATTGCACCCTGTGCGCAATCTACATCAAACTCTGGAGGAATTAAAGGAGAAAACGCTCGCAGGACCGCCGAACTCTGCCGGGTCATCGGCGCTATCTTGGGAGGGGAGCGGCTTCGCAGACAGTTGATGCATGGCTGAAAGTTGAGACTTTGGTGGATCAAAGACCGATACATCTCACAGACTACTATATATATATATATATAATATGTACACTATCCGGAGGGGAGTACATGGCACAATGTTTTCTATATATAGATGGCCCCCCGGCTTGCTGGACATGGATGCTCCCATGTTTGGAAGATGGCTCAATTGGTAGGTTTTTCACCATGCAAAGCTAAAATTCCATTAGGTCTAATAAAACATGCGCCATCTACTCTCCACTCCGACTCATGGGAAAAAGCCGACTCCTTTGCTCACCTGTCCGCTCTCCCTCCTTCCGCGAACCAATAAAAGGACCGGATAACCCCACATGATAAGTTTTACAAATTTCAAATGTATATGAACATCACATGGGAGACGGAGTAGTGAGATGAAAAGTCAAGAACGAAGTGTGAGGAGAGAAGGTATATGAGGCGGTTGTGCTCAGACGTGCAGTATAAGTGATGATGTGATGGACGAGGATGAGAAGGAGGGGAGGGAGGAGGTGTGTGTGTGTGTGTGGTAAGATGGCGTGTGTGTGTGTGTGGGTGTGTGATAAAGTGTCTGATGATGTGATGAACAAGGATGAGAGGGACGAGAGGGACGAGAGAGAGAGAGAGAGAGAGAGAGAGAGAGAGAGAAGGAGGCGGAGAGAGAAGCTTGGAGGCTCTGGATTTTGCGATCAGATCCGCATGCGACCTTCAAAACGTAACACACTCAAAACGACCATCAAAGCTATCAAGTGGTCTTATCCCGACCACGGCGGGCAGTGTTAGCAGGATGTAAAGCAAGAAGAGGTGAGACACGCTTTTTTTCTGTCACGCAGAGATGTAGAGTGAGCTCCAGGCAGGACCTGAGCTCCGGTCATCTCGCACGACTAGTCAGTGAGTTCAAACCGAATATATTTTCAACACTGAAGGCTTCCCAAACGACTGGCTCAAGATGCCTGAAGCTTCCCAGCTCGTGATTTATGCTTGGCGCCTTTTCTTTTCGTCCATTGCAAAAACTTCAGCAGGAAGCCTGGCAGTCTGCCCTGAGCCCCAGCGATTGAAAACCCGTGAGAAAACACTTGCAATCTTCGAACACCAAAGCCGCCTGCTTTGCAAGCATGGATATTTCAATGTTATCAGCTTGAAAAAACACGGAGTCTTCCAATTCGAGGAGAGCAGCCTCGACGTGTTTTCGAGTTTCAGCAAGCCTCACGTCATGGCCGCCGAATTCGTCACGGCAACGGCTCATCATGGATGCATCATCTGGGCAGGGCTTCTGACAGACAAAGAAACCTTCTGGCGGAGGCCTAGCATCTGGCCACGTGAAGGCACCATCTTCAGACTCAAGGGCGCAACGTGCTGCGACAACCACCAATTGCATGCTTTGTAATATCGTTCTTTGTTTGACGCAGGTTCCTCAAGCATCCTACAGCTGCTTCTTTGATGATCTCCAAGCCGTCCGACAACGAATCTCGTGACTTGAACGCGGCGGCGTGCTCAACGAGCATGGCCACTGATTCTCGCTTGAGCACGGTCATCACATCGCTAGAAAAGGCTGCGGAGAGCACTGCAGTCAGCAAAAGTAACCCAAAAAAAGGCCTTCCCAGTCAGTCTGTACTGCAAGTCACATGTCACAAAACATCAGAAGTGTCGATGTCAGAAACGAACTTGGTCAGTGCCAATTCTTTTGAGAAACGAACTCCGTCAGTCGTTATGCGACGCAAGGCAGCGTTGTTTTCGACTCTTTTCGCAGCAGCGTATCGCCACAGTCTGTCCAGCTCGTCACGTCGACTCGCCGGCATGCTAGCTCACAGTTCTTGAACTGCAGCAAAAATGCGAGGTCTTACAAAGGAATTTAGGTTCTTCTCCCAAGTACGCAATGCCCAGAAGACATGCGGCCGATGCTTCCAGGGGTGAAGCGTGGGACGGGCCGTCAACAAGCTCTGTACAGCCGCTTCCGCGGAGAGCTGACGACGAAAGATCAACCACGCGCACAATGCCGCTGAGCTGCGGTTGACCCCGCCGAAGCAATGAAAGAGGATGCCTCGTTCTTCTCGCTGAGTCGTTGCCTTCAAGTGCTTCAGAAGAGCGCAGCACATGTCCATCCACGATGACAACCAGGCATTTCCCACTTCTTGACAAAAAGTATTGGTGTCATCCAAGTATGTTCTGGGATCGTCCACGTCGAACGTAAACCACCGAATCTTGAGATCTTCAAACCACGCTTTCCAGCCCACCTCTGGCTGCCCACGAATACGTTTCATCTCCCGCGGACAAAAGCTCAAGACAACCGACGCCCTGCGACAGGAAAGTGGGACAGTTTCCTGGTGAGTCCGGAGATGGCGACAGGCAGCCAAGCTCCCGAGAAAGTAGATCTCAGGCGGTTCCAAAGACATCATCTCCCCAGGAAGTATTTCACAGATGTCATTTGGCCAATCTGAAATATCACCGAAGTGATACTGGTGCGCTGCCAAAAGCCGGTCGAGTGTTGGCTGATCCTCGATCGGCATGTCCAAACTGCTCTGAATCATCCGTTGCAAAGCAGCGCAGGCAGCAGACATCGCATCGTCGTATGGCTCCATGTTGCACGGGTTACGTGTTTCGAGCCTGGATATCTCACGGATGGTCCGCTCAAATGCTCGCTGATGTTCTCTGACATACAGCTGCAGGCTCACAAGTTCATAGACCAAGTTACTTGATGTTGGTCTCTATCGCTAGGGCGCGGTCATCATGTCGCTCAAAAGCGGAGGTCACTGAATTGCACCCCCCCATTATTTATTTTTATTCTCTGCCGGCTGAGTGATCTCAGCCCGTGTTGGGCTTGCAATCGAACGAACGATCGGCAGCTTCGTGAGCTGCTGCCCAGGCGGCAAAGTGGCATCATCATGATGAACGAATCGGAACAAAGGGGTTCCGAGGCTCGACTATCTTGCCGAATGCTGAGGTCAATGAAGATTTAGCAACTAGCCAAAACATGCAAGCATCTGTCTCCATCTCTGGCAGGTGGGGACACGCGACAGGAACCATGTGATCATCTGTCAAAAAGCGGCCTCCGCCTGTGTGCAAAATTCCTTGGTAATGCCCAGAAGAGGGCAGTTCACCTCTGTGAAGGACGGTGGCCACGATCGTGAACTCTAGCCAGCGGGTGGTGCACCCAGTGTCGTACATGAACACCGGAAGAAAAATCTTGTGACGATTCCATTGAATCTGGGATTTGGATCGAACGCCCATGGTGGGAAAACGGTTCACCCGCAAGCAAACATTTGTGGTCCAAGAGTTCACTCCGTATCTAAAAGGGAGCTGGTTCGACCAAAGTTCAATGAGCTCTTGCAAGCTGCTGCAAACTGACTTTTCTTGCCTCAGGACAATCGGTGCAAAGGTCAAACCCCAGTCCTCTATGGATTGCTCGAGTCTGGCTTCCCAACGTGGTGCTCTGCCCAGGTCTTGACAGCTTCCCTGATGAAGGGATTGTCTCAACCAACCCGCAAACTCAGCAGCGTCTTGCTGCTCATCCCTAGCATGTACCGCAAACCAAGGAGCAAGGCAGGTGCCCAACACATGAGGATCTGTGAGCCATTGAACCTTCGTACCATGACCAAGAACCCTCTGTAGAGGCAGGTTCCAACAATGCATGGTTTGCCACCCAAAATTGCTGTCCACGCAGCATCTCCATAATTCAGCCTGAACTACCGAGTTGACATAGCAGTCATTGGCTTCGTTGCCAAGTACCAGCTGCAAGAGTGCCTGCCTCATCGTTTCAAGCAGTGGGCCACAGCTTGGGCCAGTGGTGACCTCTGTAGAGTCGAAGGTCTCAGCCTGAGGAGGATCAACTGGGTCAGGCCATTGGCGGTCAATTTGGTCAGCAGGTCGTAGATCTCCTGAGAGGCTGGGCTGCGAAGCGAGAGATCCAGTCTCCATGGAATCACTACCGTCGTCTGCTTGACCAACAGGTCGGCCTGAAGAGGTTTCAAGGCCGAGAAACGATGGATCAGGTCTGACTGGCCACCGAGCTGGTGGATCCTTTGAATGCACCCCGTGCCATCCAGTAGCTGCGTCCAATCGATCGAAGCGCCCTCCCAATTGCCATCCAGTTGCAGAATGACGGCATCCGAGTTGGGCCAGCCCTGTGGAAAGTTGGCCCGCATCACCTCTTCCACAGTGATTGCCCGATGATCCACATCCATCGGCATGCTGGGCATCATGTACAAACCGTGAGCGTGTTCGATACCACCTGCCACAAAGATTGCACCACCATGTCTCAACAAGCAAACATAATACATTCTTAAATGACGAAGTGTCTTTATTCACACGTGCAGTTCACTTCTCAACAAGCAAACATAATACACTCTTAAACGACGAAGTGTCTTTATTCACACGTGCAGTTCACTTGTCAGACATATCCCGTGTCCATCCCCCTCTCCCCTCTGCCTGTGGCTTCCGGACTGCTCACATATAACCCGCAGTCACTGATGCAAGTCTCAAGCAGGATTTCGAGGCAGTCACTGCAATCTGCCGATTCTCCAGGTGGAAATTTTACGGTATTGGTCAAATAGATCTGATTCAGTAGAGCATACGGAGCGATACAATCGTACTTCTCGCTCCGCAGCCGTTGCGTCAGTTCTTCCATGCATGTCCGCAACTGCCCTTTCCGCAGTGTTTGAGACAAATCCCTGCGCAGAGGCTGACATGCGACCATGCACTGAACAACAGCATTCAAATAGCAAGAGTTCCCCAGATTTCGCAGGCCAGTCTGCCAAAACCGATCTTGCAAACCAAAAGTGTCACGAGGGCGACTGCCGTAGTCAAGCCTCAGATGCACACCTTTCTCCCACAACCATTCCGCAGAAGCTTGCTGAGCAAAATGCTCCATCTCTAGGTGTTCCTTCACTAGTAGCTTTGCCGCATCGAAAAGCACATCTTGTTCGGAACCCTTTATCACACGACGCATTCGCGTCTTCAATGCCCTGGAAACCCCTTCCATTTCCGAGGTGGAACCTCGTCTCAGCCAGGACGACATGGCTTCAACCACTGCCTTCTCCAAAGACATTTCTGGCAGCCCACTCTCCTCCTTCAATCTCGTTTCTGCAACTTGCAACGCTGGAATGGAAATCTCAGCGGCTGCCACCAAAGTCTTGGCATCCTCCAACGCTTCAGGTCTCAAACTTCGCTGAGGTCCAAGGCCCAGCGGCGACTCCGCGCGCCGCAGCCCCTTCTATAGAGGCTCTGGGCAGCCCCTTCTACTCTGGAGAGAACCGTTGCTGTGCAAATCACAATGTAGTAGCGCACACAACCGCGGGGGGGCCCAGCGGCGACTAGCCCCTTCTAGAGGCTCTGGAGACTGCGCCCGCCACTGTGAAGAGCTGGGGGGGCCCAGCGGCGACTCCGCGCGCCGCAGCCCCTTCTAGAGGCTCTGCAGACAGCGCCCGCGGTGTTGGTGTGGATGGTGATATGTTGTGAGTGAGCGAGGTGAAGAGGATGAAGTGGAGCTGTATGTGTGTGAGGGTGGTGATATGTTTTGGTGTGGATGGTGATCTGTTGAGATGTTGAGATGATGTGAGTGAGAGAGACGAAGAGGATGATGTGGAGCTGTATGTGTGTGAGGGTGGTGCTATGTACATGTGAAGAGGATGATTGATGTGGAGATGCGTGTGACAGCGAGGAGGAAGGAGGCCGGAGGAAGGCGGCGAACAGGAGGCGGCGGACGGGAGGCGGCGGGCGGGATGTGTGTGCCGTGGTGATATGTAGATGGGCGGGACGTGTGTGCCGTGGTGATATGTAGATGTTGAGAGGATGATGGTGCGTGGGTGGTGGCGGCGGCGGCGGCGGCGGAACGCAGCGGCGGGCGGGATGGCAGCCAAAAAGCTAGAACCCCACACAGAGATGTGGGGAAAAACCAGTGCCATCTACTTTCCCCTGAGCACCACCTCCTTTTTTCATGAATTTTCAGTCGATCGGAGTCTGTACGGGAAAAAAGTGCATTTATGCGTTGTTTGCATAATAGATGGCGCGTCAGCACAAAAAGGTACTATTTTGAGGGCCAAGTACTGTCAAAGTAGAGTACTAAGAAGCACCAGTCGCGCACATTGGCAGCAAAGACCACAAAGTCAGGTAAACCTTCAGCTCGGATCCATGTTCTCCTTGCTTCGAACACGAGCAATGAGAGGTGCAAACTGCCCTTCAGCAAGCAGGTGGTCATGCACATCAAGTGGTGGAGGTGTGTGAAGTCCAAGCCTGTAGTAGATATTGGCAAGCAGGTAGTATCCGCAAAGATCTCTTGGCATCGCTTGGTCGACAAAGTCAACCGCAATGCTTTGATGATCCAGCCCCACATGTCCCAACAGCAATTCAATCAATGGAACATAGATGCCCCGCTGGTGGACAGGGACAGAAGCGATGAACTTGGAATCAGATCCTCGTCTGTAACACTCAAACTGGAGCCAATGGTTGTTGTGAATGACGAACCAGATGATGTGATTGTAGTGTAGTCGCCGTACTCAGGGAACAAGCCAAAGCACGTGTCGTCAAATTCCATATCGCAGGGGCACAGAACAAAGTAGCCGGCTGGATGACCCTTGCAACGTCAAGGGAAAAGTCCATCTCATCAGTCGCCATCCAGCCGCTGTATGTGAGCATGTGCTCCAGTCGGTTAGAAACCCTCTGCATAGCAGCAATTCTTCAGGACTGGGTGGTAGGGTTGGCAAAGTCGATGAGAGTGGTTGCAATCGCACCGGAAAGGCAGCGACAAGTTCTTCTTGCGGAATCGGGTTCTGCTGTGTCTCACGTCTGGCCAGGAAGACAAGGAATTTCGGGCGGCGAGATGCATCAACGGTGGCGGGGCATTGTATGTCCGCCAATCCTCAAGGGCACACTCCATTGTCATTGTGATGATGTCCTGAAAGTGGCCAGCGAAGGACTCAGGCTCAAATTCATCTGCCAGATCAAAGCGCTGCGCCCATCGTTGGACAAGGCGCCAGCCACACAAATGTGGGAGGTGCTCCTCATGCTCGCTAGAGGTGGTCAATCGGTGTGGAGCAATATCCAACAGCCGGGCGATGACGAAGGTTGCAGCAGTTTGGAGGTGTTGCGGGCGCAAAGGTGAGGTGAGCACCATCAGCAACCCGTCGAATTTCGATGGCAGCCCAATGATCATCCACCAAGATGCAAATGACGTTGGTGCTATTGTTGATCAGCATGAGCTCACCGAAGAGGGACAAAGTGAAGTTCGCATTCTGTTGGTTCCAATATGTGTATATATATATATATGTTGTGAAATGCACTTAGGAGTGTGTTTGCTGTTTGATCCTTAGAGATCTGCGTATCGCCGCTGTTCAAGCTGGGGCGGGCGATGCGCGCGCGACAGCCATAGGCTGCGACTTTGCAGGTGGCGACTTCCACCTGAGAGACTAAGGAGAAAAGAAGCTTGGACCTCGAGCGCCGAGCGTTTTGCAAGTGTTCACCACCTCCATTTGCAGAGTTCACTTCAAGCACCACTTGAACCTCATTTTCCACTTCACCTACCACTTCCGGTTGCAACCTCCCTGCCACTTTGAATACTTGCCCACTTCACACTGGTAGCGGAGCTACGGCTCCAGCACCTTTAACGTTGAGGTCGACGGTGGCACCTCAACTAGATCCAAGAGCCCTACGTGATCGTCATGGCTACTGGCTCAGGAACCACCTCAGGTTCAGTTGAAGTGACAAAGGACAACTTCATCCCTTTGTTCACGAACAATCCTCGCGACTACCGCGAGTGGAGAGCAAGGATTAGCCTGTATGGCAAGAAGATGGCCCTTCAAAACAAGACCAAAGAAGCTACCATCAACCTGCTCACGTCCTTGCAAGGCATTGCGTGGCGACAGGTTGAACACAATGCCGACAAGCTCGCCGAGGATGCTGCAGGTTTTTCCAAGGTCTTGCAGATCTTGGATGTGGTCTTCAAGTACGATGACCGTGTTGAAGCCCGTCGAGCTCTGGAGAACTTTTTCTATGCTGCTGGACGACAGCCACAACAGACCCTCCTCAGCTACGCCGCAGACCATAGAGAAAAGAAGAGGGAAGTGGAACGCCACGGCGTCAAAGTTCCTGAGAGCATCTCTGGTTGGCTCCTCCTTCGACGAGCAGGCCTGACGGCTGACCAACGCCACTAGGTGATGTCTCAGTGTGGAAGCAACACTGAGACCATGAAGGTTGAAGAAGTGATGTACTTTTTGTTTGGTCGTACCAGTGCACCTCGCTGGACCAGTTCTCATAGCACCACCAACTCCTGGCCTCGCTACAACAAGAGCTTCAACAGAGCCTACATGGCTGAAGATGAAGAAGAGTTTGAGTATGAAGACGCCTATGCCTATGACGACTACCCTGCGTATGACCCCGCTGATGAAGAACAAGAGTTTTATGATGAAGGTGAGGAAGCTCACTATGAAGAAGAAGCTCATGGTCAGTGGGACACCGACCCTGCTGACGAAGAATGGGACGATGAGATGGAAACTGCCTACAGCGCCTACTTGCACGCCAAAAAGAAGTTTGCAGAGCTGAAAGCCTCACGAGGTTTCTGGCCTGTGGCGGCTGTGCCCCCGGAAGGAACTTCATCATCTCCGAGCTCTTCCATGCCGTCCTCCTCAAAAGGAAAAGGGTCGTTCCGACCAAAAGGGAAAGGAAAGAGAAAAGGGAAGTCCCCACGAAAGGGATCTCCGGCTGCTCGCACACCTGCAGCTGGCTACAACCTCACTTGCTTGAAATGTGGAAAAGAAGGCCACTGGGCCTCACAATGTCCAAACGGACCCTCCTCCAGCCGGACATCGACTGCTTCACCACCGAAGAGAGCAAAACAAGATGCTATGTACGCCACTGGATATGTCGCCAATGGCTATGTGGATGCGTTGCCCACCTCAGACCTTGTTGGCCTGTTGGACACGGGCGCAAGCAGTGTTGTGATTGGCCACAATGGCCTGATGATCATGTTGACACAGATGCACTCCTTTGGCATCACCATGGACTCCTTGGGCCAACAAGTTGTTCCACTTTGGAGGCGACTCTTCAGGATTGGCCTCATGGAGCATCCACCTCCCGACCGTGATCAATGGCAGTCCAGGATGACTTCAAGTGTTCATTGTTGAGGGGAACACTCCCTTCTTGATTGGCCGTCCGATCCTGTCACACTTTGGCATCAAGATCGACTACAAGACTGACTCCATCTCCATTCAGGATGGACCATGGACACCTGCGTCACGAGGCAACCGAGGTGAGTACACACTGCCCATCTTTGTGGAGAACCACACCTGGGATGCTGCTCACCTGGACTGTGACCTCATGACAGATGAGACCGTCGAACAGCTCACCAACTGCCATCAAGGCACTGTGGACCTTGACACCTACCTGTCCACCACTGGACGTTCTGGCCCTGAGCTGGCCCCCGCTGCCGAAGAACCACCCGCAGAGGAAGAAGAAGATCGCTTTGACCCTGCTGGCACCAACCTGCACTACTGAGGATGTCTTCAAGCCCATCACGAACAAGTTGCTCAACAAGTTGAACAACTATCAGCAGTTGAAACAAGCGCAACAACGACAGTCAATAGAACAAGCCCTACGAGCATTTGAACGAGGCTCACTTCAGACTTGGAAAGTATATGCAGGTTCAGGCAACCTCTCAGCCGCCTTTCAAGCCTTGGGTCATGAGACCATGAAGTTTGACATCAACAATGGTTGGGACTTCACGAAAAGAGAACATCAAAAGCAGTTCCTGGCCTTGCAAACCAAGCTGTGCCCCTCGCTTTGTGTGGATTGCACCACCTTGCAGGAAATGGTCACCTATGCAGCGCCTCAATGCCCGTGAACCATGGCAGAAAGATCTCCTCCAAGCCGAACGTGATGTTGAGGAAAACACCCATCTCCGGTTCAGCCGCAAGGTCTTCAAGAACCAGTTGGATGCAGAGAACCATGCTGGACTGGAACACCAGCGCCTTCAAGAGCATGGATGCACTTTGGCACAAGACACAAGTTGATCAGTGCGCCTTGGGAACTATGTTGCCTGATTCAGATGGCACCTACCTGCCCGTGAAGAAGCCCACCGCATTAGCACTGTCTGATGCATCATTGGCTGAGGCACTTCATGCAGCATGTCCTCGTTGTCAATGACATCTTCCTCTGGAAGGATCCTCCAGGCATTGGAAGCCGCGCTGCAGCTGCTGCCACGTACCAGCCAGGTATGTGTCAATTTTTTCGGAGAACATCCACTACTTCTTGACCCATGAGACCGCCCTGGCTCAAGATGAAGAAGAAGCTGAATTGAGCCAAAGAGGAATCCTTGGACGCTTGCTGCCTAAGACAAAACAGGAAGCTCAACGTACTCTACTTCGACTTCATCGCAATCTGAGCCATCCTACCAACGCGGCGCTCATTAAAGACCTCCGAGAGCACAAGGCAAATGAACTTCTCATGCAAGACCTGTGCCTTTCGACAGAAACCAGTGCAAGCACCAAAGGCTGGTCTCTACAAGGGCACCTACTTCAACCATCGAGTTCAGGCTGACGCTATGTGGCTGAAAATCCGTCGCGAGAACAAGGTCAGAGCCCTTCCAAATCTCATCATGAGCGACACCACCACTCGCCTTGTCTCAGCTCGATTGTTGCCTGACGAACAGACCACAAGCTTTCAATCAGCGCTTGAACGTACATGGATTCGCCACTTTGGCCCCATGGAGATTTTGTCAAGTTGATGAACACCAAGGTTGGGCCAGCGACTCCATGAAGGAATGGTGCTCACAGCATCACATCGAGATTGTCATCTCCCCTGGCCAGGCCCATGAGCGTTTAGCCATCCTGGAACGACGACATCAGGTCATCCGTCGTGCTCTGGAGTTGTTTCTCCATGACAGCCAAGACTACAGTGACGAGGGTGTGATTACAGCCATTTGCTACTGCATACCGCAAATCAACAGAACACCAAATGTTCATGGCTACTCACCCTTGCAATGGACTTTGGGCTACACGCCAACGTTGCCAGGCAATTTGTTTGAGGAAAAGCTGAATCCAACGCAGTTGACTCCATCTATGGCCTCCCAGAAGAAATTGGAATATCAGCAAATGGCCTCCACCTCAGTTGCAAGAGCAGGCAATGATGACAGATTGCGCCGTGCACTCCTCAGGAAGTACCGTGGCAATATTCAGCAGTTGCGCATTGGTCAAAGGTGCTTCTACTACAGAGATCTTCCTCAAGGACAATCTGCACTTGGCCCAAAGATCACCTGGCGTGGCCCAGCAACTGTTGTCATGGTTGAAGAAGAGAACAAGCTTTACTGGCTTGCTCACGGCACCAGCTTGATCAGAGCAGCATATGAGCATACCAGAGTGGCACAATATCTGGATTTGCCGAAGTCCAACAAACGCCGCTTGGAAGAACTGGACACTGAAGATGAGAAAGAAGAGTTTGACCATGACCACGTGGCTGTTGACTCATCATCCATGATATTTGGACCTGGACTTCCTGACCATCCACATGGTTTGAAGCGACCAGAGATCAGCGCCTCCGACTATGCACCTTCCTCCGTGGACGGAGAACCAGAGTCAAAAGCACCACGCACTGGGGATGTTTCAGCGCAACATGATCCAACACCACTGATCCCAACACATGCACCACCCACTCAACCACATGTACCACAAGAACTACCTGATGAAGTACAACCACCACCTCATGCATCACAACCCCATCTGGATGAGGCAGCCACACCCAATTTGGAACCTCAGGACAACGTGGAAGACGGTCCCTCTACCGGGCGCCAAAAAGCGTGAGCTGGTGGCTCACGACCCGCTGCCGGAGAGAAACCGTGCCACAGTCCTGACACGTCCAATCCATTTGTGGCCCCAGCCCATCCAGAAAGTTTTCAAGCTCGACGAAGCCGATACGACAGACAAGAAACCTTGTTTTACAAGCCAGCGCTGGATCCAAAATCCACCACCAACCTCACAAGACATGTTGAGTCACCATATTGGTGAACGACCTTTGAAGGACACGTCAGTCGACGAAGCTCTCCTCCAAGAAGTTGAAGTTGAAGTTTTGAAGACGAGCCACTTGCCACTTGGATGGACCACCGACGAAACCGGTCACATGGTTTTGGGCTCCATACAAGACGAATGGAAACTTGAAGGCAATCATCTGGTCCGATACCACTACGTGCCGCGGAACAGCAAGTTTACACCAGAAGCTGACGATTGCCCGATTCCATTGGACCATTTGAGCAAGCACCGAGAGTCCTACGATGGAAACAACCGTCGTTTTGACAAGTGGAAGAACAAAGAGAGCGCAGAGACAAGTTTTTGGACTGGCTACACCCGCTTCAAGATTGAGCCCCGCAATCGAAGAGATGCCACTGAGCAATTCTATGTTGCTAGCGAAGGACAGGCCAGCTATGTTTCAAAGAAGAAGAAAGATGACGGAAGCATCAATGAACGTCATCTGACCCTGGCTGACCGGTTGACCTTCATCAAAGCAAAACAGAAGGAACTACAAAGTTTTTTTGACAATCAGGTATGGGAATTTGCTTCGGAAGATTCTGCACCATCCGGTCGTATCATGACAGCTCGCTTCCTCCCACACTGGAAGAAGAACCCGGATGGAACTCGCCGAGCAAAGGCGAGACTTGTCACACAAGGTTTTCGAGATCCTGATGCTCTAGCAGGAACTTTGAACACCAACAGCCCGACATTGACAAGGCTATCTCGAAGCTTCATCCTGTCCATCTCCCAGATGTTGAACTACACCCTCTACACAGGTGACATCTCCACGGCCTTCCTCCAGGGTCGACCACATGGCGCACCTTGTGGATCAAGCTGCCAAAGGATGCAAAGTCCTTACTTGGCCTAAAGTGTGAGGACCGCGCCGTCGTGAAACTCAACAAAAGCATGTACGGCCTAGTGGATGCACCAAGAAATTGGCACACAGAAGCTGTGAGTCGCATCCTGTCCATTGAGGGAGTATACGCCTGTTTGTTTTTGGTCTACGACATGAACACCCCCAGCCAATTTGAAGCAACTCTCCAAGGTTCACTCGTTGGACTGTTTGGAATCCACGTAGATGATGTTATTGGCTGTGGCGACCTTCAATCACCGACCTTTCAAATGGTGAAGGAACAATTGCGCAAAGCCTTTTCCTTCCGACTTTGGGACGAAGCTCAACCAGGTGCAAGTGTGGAATACTGTGGGTGCAAAGTTGAAGTACAAGATGACAAGGCTTATTTGCACCAAAACCACTACATCCAGCGCCTGAAGCCGATCACCGTCCCTGAGAGCCTGAGGAAAGAAAGAAACAGCCAGAGGCCAAATTGAATCCAAAGAGTTGACCATGTTGCGAGGTCTCCTTGGAGCTCTTCAATGGCCGAGCACTCAGGCAGCGCCATACATGCAATGTGGTGTAAGTCAGCTGGCTGGAGAAATTTCATCAGCAACCACATCCACCATCGACAAGGGCAACAAGCTCCTCCGACAAGCAAAAGCAAATGCAGATGTGGGATTGACATACCACAGGTTGGGAGGAGATCCTCGGAAAGTTACATTCCTTGGATATTCAGATGCTGCCTTTGCCTCAAGAAACGACTTGAGCAGTCAAGGAGGATATCTGATCCTTTTGACCAAGGCTGATGTACTGAGTGGCCAAACTGGACAATACAACATGATTGATTGGCGATCATGGAAGTTGCCCCGCATAGCAAGATCTTCACTCGCAGCTGAATCACAAGCAGCTGGAGAATGTGCAGATGCTTTGTTGTATGTGTCTACTTTTTGGAAGCTGCCACTGGATGCACCAAGCACTGCTACCCTTCCAGTAGCGCCAGCCATGATCATCGATGCGAAGGCCCTCTACGATTTGCTGGTGAAAGATGAAGTCCAAGCCTCACATGGCACTGACAAGAGGACAGCAATAGAGACCCTTGTTTGTCAGGACAAGTTGAAGGCACGTCATGCCGCTGTACGTTGGGTATCCTCTGAGCTTCAATACGCCGACTCCATGACGAAGACAGATGGCTCCCAGCTTTTAGCTGATCGCCTGAGGACCCACCTGCTGAAGATCACATCGGATGATTCCTTTCAAGCAGCCAAAAAGAAGGATTTCAAGACCAGGTGCAAGAACACAGAGATGTTCGCCCTAAAGAGACCAAGCAGGGCAATGCAAGCTTTGTTTGCTTTTTCTACACTCACCACAACCCTGGCCAATTCCACAAGCAATGACACCTCCTTCACCAACCTGAGCATCGAGAGTGAGTTTTTGTGTGTTGTTTTCTTCACGGGCCCTAATTGCAATTTTTCTGCAATGGTTGTTTTGGAAAACGATGTCCCTGATGCCGGGGGCTAGACGACAGCTGCCACCAAGTGAGCCACCTTCACGACCAGGTATGCTGCAAGAGCAAGAAAACAACGAGACCGACTCAATTCAATGAGGCACCCGACCTCCAACAAAGAGTTCAAGGATTCAGCAAACAGCTCACCACCCTCCATGTGGAGAATCAGAAGCTGCAGCAAGAGCACCGAGCCCTTACTTCCGAGATAGAACTCATCAACCAGGACCGTCAGAAACTGACGACAGAGCTGGATGATCTAAGAACTCGCTACAACCACCTCCATGAAGACAGAGAAAAGCTCATTGCTACCTACAACGAGGTCCTCAAGGACCGTCGACAGCTCATCGAAACCTATAACCAGGTCAAGGCCACAGCTGAGCGCGGGGAGCTTGCAATGAGTGCTGCACCAACGTAGCAAGTCTCCTCATGAGGGACCTCCAAGGAGGTGAAGAGCTGAAAGTTGAATCCAACTCCTGAGGTTGTTTAAAAAAAACTGCCACGAGAGCAGTAGCTTCGAAAGCTTTTTTCCCCACCTGCCAGGTGAGGGTTGTTAGATTTTATCACAGCTGTTCTTCTTCCGCCTCCGCCTCCGCCGCCTCCGCCTCCGCCGCCTCCTCGTCCTCCTCCTTCCTCCTTCCTCCTTGCTTCCTTCCTCGCCAATCTTCATCGCCAATCTGCTTCTCCGATCTTGTCTGGCCAGCTCCGGATCGCAGTGTGCACCCCTGGACCTCAACCGCAAGGATCCGATCGCAGTGTGCACCCCTGGACCTCAACCGCAAGGATCCGATCGCAGTGTGCGCCGCTGGACCTCAACCGCAAGGATCCGATCGCAGTGTGCACCGCTGGACCTCAACCAGATAGTTTGCCAGATAAAATCCACAAACGCACAACAAACACACAATCACAAACACACGACCACAAACGCGCAACCACAACCACACAAACACAATCACAAACCCACAATCACAAACACAACCACAAACACGCAACTACAAACACAACTACAAAGACACAATCACACACACAACCACAAACACAAAACCACAAACACACAACCACATCACAAACCCACAATCACAAACGCAATCGCAAACACACAACTACAAACACAACTACAAAGACACAATCACACACACATAACCACAAACACAAAACCACAAACACACAACCACAACCACGCAACCGCAAACACACAATCACAAACACAATCACAAACGTGCAACTACAAATACACTTACAAACACACAACTACAAACACAACTACAAAGACACAATCACAAACACACAGCCACAAACATACACACAACACACAACCACAAACACACACACGCAAACACACAACCACAACCACACAACCACAAACACACAACCACAAACACACAACCACAAACACACAAACACACAACCACAAACGCACAACCGCAAACACATCCACAAACACAACCACAAACACACAACCACAACCACAATTACAAACACACAATCACAAAGACACAGCCACAACCACAACTACAAACACATAATCACAAAGACACAACCACAACCACAACTACAAACACATAATCACAACCACTACCACAAACACAACCACAGACACATCCACAAGCACATACAAACACACAATCACAAAGACACAACCACAACCACAACTACAAACACACAATCACAAAGACACAACCGCAACCACAACCACAACAACAAACACACAATCACAACCACAACCACAACCACTACCACAACCACAAACACACAACCACAAACACACAACCACAAACACACAACCACAAACACACAACCACAACACAACCGCAACCACAACACAGCACACAACCACAGCACACAACCCGAGGACCCACAAGCAACATCGAGAACTACAATACTAACGGCATCTAACGACTATGGCAACATGCTCCTCACTATGGCATCAAGATTGAAATGTCATGGTGGGGATCACTCGAAGTAAAGTAATTACCACCAATGTGAAATGCACTCCATGCATTGGTGTGTTTGCTGTTTGATCCTTGGAGATCTGCGTATCGCCGCTGTTCAAGCTGGGGCGGGCGATGCGCGCGCGACAGCCATAGGCTGCGACTTTGCAGGTGGCGACTTCCACCTGAGAGACTAAGGAGAAAAGAAGCTTGGACCTCGAGCGCCGAGCGTTTTGCAAGTGTTCACCACCTCCATTTGCAGAGTTCACTTCAAGCGCCACTTGAACCTCATTTTCCACTTCACCTACCACTTCCGGTTGCAACCTCCCTACCAGTGTGAATACTTGCCCACTTCACACACACACATATATATATATATCTGTGTGTGTGTGTCTGTTTGCGCCCAAAACGCAGTGGAAACTTGCCCTCTGCGTGGCTGCATTCACGAGCCCAGTGCTCACGCCTGTTGAGTGCTTCAAGCATCAGCTGCATTCAAGCCAGGCACCATGTCTCTCGAGCTGGGGTGCAGCCACCCTTTGATCACTAAATCACCTTCAACTTCATGGATCGGGCCATGCGCGCAGCCGCTTTGAAGTGGGGGCTCCCCTTTCAATACCGCGCATGCCCTGGATCCTCCACTGCCTTCATGGCAGTGTCGTCAACCAACTGCTTCATTTCTCTTTCCAAGGACTTGTCTATCTGCCCAGGGCATCTCTCATCTTCTTTGGCAGATTTCTCAGGAGAGTAGCCAGACGGTGGCATTGGTCACAGCGTGCTCCCCGCTTCTTTGGGCCAGCTGCCCGTCAGTCCTGGCCTGCTTCTTTTCCACCACTCACTTCAGAACCACTGCTGCTGGTTTGTTTTCGCCATTCATGTAGTGCTCCTTGTCCTTGATGATCACTGCAGTTCGCCTGGCAGCATGGGCATAAATATGAGCCTGCCTGTCGTCTGCTCCCTTCAACTCTTCAAGCTAAGTCTTGGGATGCTCCTCCTGCGCCCGATCTTGACCCAACCTCTTTGCTGCCACATATTGCGACCATTGCCATGAAACCACACCAGCAGCCTTGAGCGTTTTGGCTGGCGCGTTCAGCGGTGGAGTTGGGATTGTGCATTGAGTGTGACCATGTAAGGAAGGGGGAGTGCCCCCCCCTCGATCAAATCCTCCTTGCTGCGCCTCATCGGCTTGCGTTTCGCCGTTTCTTGCGCGCCTTTGCGCCTTGCCCATTTCCTCCTCTCTCTGTCCGTCTCGGTCTGCCTGGCTCGGTCTGTTTGTCTCGGTCTGTCTGTATCGGTTTGTCTGTCTCAGTCTGTTTCGGTCGGGCAGGACACACACGGATGAACACACCCACGATGTTAGTAATGCAATCTTCACCGGGCTGCATAACTGGCATCGCGAGCGTTTCCTCCAAAACCATACGGACAATCACGCACACGATCCATTTTCAAAACACGTTCTAGCCAAAAAAACGTTCCCCCAAACAAAACTTAATTAAGCGGATTTATCCAGCAGCTATCTTGCGGTTTACGCGACAACGCCTCAGCACCTTTATCGCGGGCGGATTTTACATATTTTTTCTTCGTAATGCAAGCATACCTTACACCAGTGTAACTCTACACCTGAACGTTCTCGGGCCATTCACCGTGTAGTCTAGTATATTCAGAACATGTGTGCAGCTTGCTGGATCCATAACTTGCCTACTTCACGCTCTCCTGCGCATAGCTAAGGAATGGAATCAGCAAGACGGACGATTCTTCTGGCCAAACTGTGGAAAGTTTGTTTTCCGTGGAACGCGGACTCATTTGCAGAATTCATACTTCATTGTCTCCGTCCTGACGGGCAAACCGCCAGCCTTTCTAGCCAACAACGCGTTTCTTGGTGCGTAATTTTTGTGTGTCAGATTTCGTATACTACAGTCCTACCATTTGTGTCAGTTTGCCATTTATGTGCTGAAGGACTATCGCCAAGATGGAGAAACATGCCCCGGCGCCACACAGAGTGCTGGGCCGCTGCTTGCTGAACCTGACATCTGTGTCTTCGCTTGTCAGACTTTTGCAACGAAGTCTGTGAGAAGTCTTGCGAAGTCTCTAAGTCTCTAAGAAGTTCCCCTTTCACGCACCCAGTCCCTAAGCTTGCTTGCGAAGTTTTTCTGAAAGTATATATTTGTGAGGGGAGTCCCGGCATCGAATTGGCTGAGTGTTGAGGTGTTGGACATGTCGGTCTTTCAGGGCAAAGTCAGAGCGTCAGCTTGTCGAGATGTGCTACAGCACAGCATTCTGAGAATTGCGATGCCTTTTGATTTACGCACCACCGAGGTCAAGCGGTTCACTCCAGATTATGAAAGATACATTGTTGGCGACATCAACGGCAATGTGAAATGCATCCTGCGCTCGAAGGGCATGAAGGCGACCAAATCCAATGATAGTAGCTTTGCACAGGCCATTGGCTAGTGGTCCTGAAGTTTTTTCAACCTCATGCCTTCCAACCCTCCGTTTATATTTCCTTCATATTAGGGTCCAGTGTGCAATTTTGTTGCTTACCGCTGCAACTCACCACATGCCTGTGAACAGTGGAGGAGCCCGAGCTGGACTTTCGCACCAATCGTCCAGAGCAGCTCAAGACTGCAACTACAGCTCCTTGATTGAAATTGGAATGCTGTTTGTTGACATTTTTGCACAAGCAGCTTTGCTGTGAGGGGTTCTCACTTCTTGCATGAAAAACGATCCTGGCCACGATGATTTGTGGCCTTTTGTTTCCCTTTGCCTCCCACGACTCTTCTGGATGCTGGGCTGAGCTGATTCTGCTTTGTCTCCCTTGGTCCCCCAAGTCTAAGAAACAAGACGCTCGTGCAATCAACTCCATAATATGAATTAGGGATGTATAGGAAATTGTGTGGCTCGTGGAGGCTTTGGTGGCGCCAGTGGCGCCTCGTGTGTTTCGTCAGGTTTTGTGGTTTCTTGCAGCTTTCATTTCATTCTGTTGGTTTTGGTGGCTTCTGATCGCTTCTGGCGGCTTCTAAGGCTTTTGTGTTTCTTGACAAGGAGGCCCTCGCCCTCCCCCAACCCCTCTCCAGCCTACACAAATGGATCCTCCAACAAATCCCACTGAAAGAGTGTGCGAATTGAAGTCTTGAAGGTCTCCCACTTGAACCCGTACGAACGCCATTTGGTGGTCCGTCGCCCGAAAGCAAGAAGTGCAGCTTTTTGAGCTTGCCTTCGCAACATGTGGCATTGCATGTTGAGGTGTCAAGAAATGCGAAGCCCTACCGGTTGCAGACTTTGATACTGGAAGCTCTGAACCTTAGGCTGGTGATAGTTTACAATCATAGATCGTATCATTCTTGTTTGACCTCGCGCCAAGATCATGCCAACACGTATCAACATGTAGCAGTTACGTAGATCTAAGGACCCATACCTGAGATGCACTTGGGACAACATGGTCATGCTGTCGCCTGTAGTGAAGCAATCCTTGCGCCCGGTCTTCAACCAGAGCTTCTATTTTCCGGTGAGGGCAACTCGACTGCAGCCGCAATTGAAGGAAATCAATGGAAGCACATTTTGCGATCCACCACTGAAGATAGCAAGGGGACGAATACTCAGCGCCAAGACAAAAAGAATTCAACAGCAGTGCAGTACGTAGGATGACTTTGACAAGTAGTGGCCACATGGCCAACTAAACACCCAAGCTGAACTACAAGACCTTGTGTCTCTATTTCTTTTATGAGCATGGGCATGAGGTGGTCTTCCCCGAGCTCCGCATGGGTTCAAAGGCTCCCAGTTGCAAATGCTGGATAAAGGTGTTCAAGCAACATATCATTTTGTTTGAGTATGAATGTGATTCCTTCACCAAGGCTGAAAAGAAGTATCAAGACAGCATTTTAAAGTACGAGCTGACCAGCAAAGGCCATATTCAGATACAGGTGTGGGACGATGATGTGACATCCGCTGACTGCCTGGGTGGGTGCCAAGTCACACTGGGAGATATTCTCAATGTACGAGCAACGCAGAAACGAACCCTGTTGGGTCCCTTGGCGGCTGAGAAGAAAGATGATGAGGATGAGAATGAGTTCGAGGCAAAGCAAGAAAAACACAATCAGTGGTATGAAGAGCCCAGATCGGTGCGTGTCTATGATGGCAGCAAGACCGCGCTTGGCCAATCAGCTTTGGCGAACAAGGATGCTGCGCTGATTCACTTTGAAGCTTATTTCTACCCGGACTGGGCTGAAACTCTGAGATTTGAGGATGAAGTGCAGGAGGTCGACGCTGAATCGGTTTGGGCCAAGAAGGAAGAGGAGTGGAATTCTCGGAACATGCAGAAGGCTGAAGACTATGCGCTGCCATTTCCGGATTCCATAGGCGCCAAGAAGCCAAAAGAGGAGAACATGATGCAGACGGCAGATTCTTTGAGACGATTTCCTTGCATTGGCTTGCATCCTTTGACAAGGATAGAGACTCCTTTGATGGCATTCGTGTCCCCCATTATCATTCCAGAGGAGTGGAGTTTTCCGGCAAAGCTGTTGGAATGGGTACATTGCTTGTCTTTTGAGATTACTCAGCGTCAAGCTCGCATTGGTCTAATTCCAAGTGACGGCTGGAAAGACCCTGAGTATGTTCTTGCCAGACGAAAGGGAGCTCCTCAAGATCATTCAGTCTTGCTGTGCTCCCTCCTGCTGGGTTGCAAAGAAGACGCGTATGTGGTGAAAGGCACCGTATACTCAAAAGATCCGCTGGCAACTATGGAGAAGTCAGATCAACTGATTGAGCATACATGGGTTATGACACGCAAAAATGGATGGGTCACCTTTTGGGAGCCTTGCAGCAGACAGATTTTTCACCTTCCTAATCGATACAATCCAAGAAAGGTCAAGAAGAAGAAGCTGGAACAACTCGCTGTGAAGGCCTGCAAGTTGATCAATTGTTCCGATAATCGTAGAGTCCAGACTTGGATGATGCTGTCTTTGCCGGCCAGGAAGAAAAAGAGGAAGAAGAACACGATGACGATGCCGACATAGAACGCCAGCAGTGGGAAGGTGCGTGGATGATGACCGTAACGAAAGGACACACATTTTGCACAGGCTATTGTGCTGTAGTTAGCGTCCCGTGCAGCAGGAGAGGCTGAAGATTGCAGAGTGCATTTGGAAGAGATGGAAAGCTTGCCAACTGTAGGGCGTATGCTGGGGTCTCAGGAGCTTTGTTGGTAAGCAGTTCAGTTATATACTGCAAAAGAGCTTATCCTTGTCATGTGAGTGTCGGAGTGATCCTGCTCGGGTGCCTCACAGCTCACAGCCATCCAGGCCAAAGCCAAAGACAAGATCGGACAAGGCAAAGAAAAAAGACGAAGAGCCGGGCCGTGAACGCCTGAAGCGTGAGCTCATCGAGCAGCGTGAGGCTGGTAGAATGGCCCTGCAACTGGTCTTGCATTCTGCTTTGCTTTGCATGGCCAGAGGCCACACATCAAACAAATCATGACATCACCAGCCTGCGCGACCACAGCTCACAGATCAAATCGGTCCAACATAAAACAACAGGTTTGTCAATGTGGCATTTGACAAACTTCCCCTAGGCCCTAGACTGTAATCATCTCTCGCCATATCCGATAGCCAGTTCTTGACGTGTCAAATGCTTGAATGTTCTCGTCTGCAGGGTCTGCCAATTGCCCCAAAGAGGAAGATGCTGCAGGACCCTGCTTTCAGTGATTGCGCATTCTCGGCGCACATTTTTCCCCAAACAGGTTACTGTCAGGGGTTCTCAATGCTTTCCAAGAGTGTCCGCCTTGCTGCGAGAAAGCGCGTCCGCCTTCCGTCCCGCTTGTCACCCTTTGTCTCCCTTCTTGTTGGTCACTGTGTCCGCCTTGTCTCCCTTCTGTTTCCTTTTGTCTCCCTTCTTGTCTCCCCTCTTGTTGTGTGGTGCTAACCTCTGCCTTGCAATCCTTTCCATTTTGTCTCCAGCTCTGGACTGCTTTGTGTCTCCCAGCTCTGGACTGCAGTGTCCGCCTCTGCCTCGCAATCCTTTACATGTGTCTCCCAGCTCTGGACTGCTGTGCCCGCCTCTTGCTTGCAACCCTTTACACTTGTCTCTCAGCTCTGGGCTGCTGTGTCCGCCTCTCGCTTGCAATCCTTTACATGTCTCAGCTGCTGTATCCGCCTTTGCCTTGCAATCCTTCACGTTTGTCACCCAGCTCTGGGCTGCTGTGTCCGCCTCTCGCTTGCAATCCTTTACATTGGTCTCCCAGCTCTGGACCGGTGTTGCTGTGCCCGTCTGAGCTGCTGTGTCCGCCTCTGCCTTGCAATCCTTTACATTTGTCTCCCTGTGTCTGCATGTGTCTCCCAGCTCTGGACTGCTCTGTCCGCCTCTGCCTTGCTGTCCTTTACATGTGTCTCCCAGCTCTGGGCTGCTGAAAAACACAAACTGTTTGGGGTCTACGGTGGTGTAATTTCTTACTGTATGGAGCGCGTGTGTCAACCTATTGTGAGGGCTTGATTGGTTCGAGCAACCACAAGCCAGCCCAGGAAGAGCAGCTAGTGACGTGGCTGCCGTACGATTCCATCGAGGCTGTGGGCCAGTGTGGTGGGTCCCGCAGAAATAGTCTGCAGAGTCCGCACCTATGCGAGCCTTCATAGGCGTATATATATATATATATTAGGCTGAAATGACAAAGGACTTGTGAAAACTACCTCCAAATTGCGGCGGCTAAGTCATGAAGGTTTAGCCTACCCCCCACAAGTATTTATGTCATGAAGCAAAAGCTTGGAAAAACCTCGAAATCAGAGATGCCAGAGGTTGTCACCAAAGATCCTAAAAACAGTTGATTTTATATTGACAAGCATCATGACATACGACTTTGGTATCTAAACAATGAATAAACCATCGAGAGATAGGAATTTGAGAGCAAAAACGCGCAAAGGCAGACTTAAAGCAAAAGATGTTCCTATGACATGTGGACTTTCATTAGCTCTAGTCTTCCAGGAGCATGCCCCCCACCAACCCCCCCCAAAAAAAAACACTCAGGACCAGGTCAACAAGGCCTATGTCATGAGTGTGTGCCAATGAAATTGCCCTGTATAACATTTGTACATGACTTAGGACTTGCCCTGGGAAAGTTGTATGTCATTTCGACCCAATTGGCCTAAGTCATCTCAGCCTAGTATACATACAATTCTTCAAGTTTGCATCGCATTTGTGATTATTTCTGTTCTAAATGAAGTGACAGTATCCGTGCGCGACAATTCGAGTCGCACTCTCTTATATGTATATATATATGTGTATATGTAAGCGTTCTTGTTCTTGGGTTTGTCAACAATGTGGCGGTTCTGAAGTGCAATGTATAATGCCAGCGAATCACGGCAAGCGGTAGGCACATGGTTTAACCGCGCACAACAATAGGCCAAGACACGGCCAGATAGCCGAGAGAGAGAGAGAGAGAGAGAGATAGAGAGAGAGAGAGAGAGACAGAGACAGAGACAGAGGCAGAGACAGAGAGACAGAGAGACAGAGAGAGAGAGAGAGAGACTGGTGGCCCAAGACCGTGAGCGGTTCAAGTGGGCGCCCTTCATAGAAGAATCTTCCTGGGTGGTGGCGTTGGCATCATGACTGGTGGCACAGAAAGTGCTGTGTGACTATGTGTGCAAGGCCTGCCACACGTCGTGGATATGGTCTGATCGAGTGGCCTCGACCAGGTGGTGCTGTGAGGATTGCCGGCTTACAACCCAAGAGAGTATGCAGAAGTGATGACAATCATAGGCGGCCAAGAAAAGAAAGGCGTGGACAGCTGATGGCAGTGGGCATTGACTATACCCTGCAGCCCGGAGCGCTGGAAGTGGTTTTGCGTGCGGGCCTGGGCTCTCTTCCTACAGAGGCCAACTAAGTGGTGCAACCCTTGACTGTTCCTGCCAAGGAGGGATCCAAAGATGTCACAACAAAGCTCAAGGCAACTGTTGGCGAGCTACGTCAGCTGACCAACAAGAAAGCAGGACGGCAGAAGAGAGTTGATGTGGCCAAAGAGACCTACAAATTGATGCAAGCAAGTCCAAGAGGCCATTGACGAAGAACAACAAGAGCTGACGGCGCAATCGGAAGCATATGCCAAGCAGCTGAAGGAAGAGCCGGCAGTTCTCCTTCTGTCTGACCTGCGCGAGATGGACCAGGATCCTTGTCTCTCTGATTCATTCTCTTCGCCTAGCACGTGTTCTGGAGCGTTGATGTCTGCTTGCTGTGTTCTTTTTGCTGGTTCTTCGAGGCCAAGATCCTGCATGCCCCATTCTGCAACTCCTCAGGCCACTCTTCAACAAGCTGCGGTACCTCCCCATCATCACAGTACCACATGATGTCGCCCGCCACCAGACCACAAGTGTAGTGACCGGAGCCTCGTTCCTCTCCAACATGCGACACCACTGCTCTCAAAGTGAAATAGCTCCAGTTGGCATGTCCAGTCGTGTTTCGCTGCGCCACCTGGAAGCGCTGGTTCAGGAAGAGGGGGTTGTGTTTCTTCCACTCCTTTCCTTGCAAAGGGTATCTGCCAATATGGAATAAGGCAACATGCTCCGCTTCTTCCGCAAGACACTGTCCATGCTCCTCATTTGCCCAATGGCCCAACATGGCTCAGCAGCGCCTCCAGTCCGATTCCTCCTCCAAATTCCTTGCTCATTCGAACAAAGATGGGCACCGTTTGATGGTGACGGGCTCGATTTTGCACCAAGCTCTTCCACTTGCCTTGCAAAGAGTGCTCTGGGCTGTCAGCTGCTGCAACCCCCCACACTTTGCCCAGGAATTCCGAAATATCTTGTCCAGCATCTGGGTTTTCCGTCCACTCAAGGAGGGGCGCAAACTCTGAAGCACAGTGCAAGTCCTTGAACTTGATCAGGGATTGCTGGAGCACCTGCAAGCGAATCTTGGTCGTTTTGCCCCACAGCAAGTTAGGCTCCGTCAGAAAGGCGCCCATCCACCACCAAGCTCTGATGACATTGTTTGCGAAGCAACGATTGCCAGGGTTTTCAAAACAAGCTAGAGATTCCAGCCGCAAACCCTTTAGGCCAAGTGGCATCCACATCAGCGCAATGGAGCGCCATCCTCATAGTTTGGGCAACTTTCATGTTGGGAGCTTTGAAAAGCATCATCCTCCCCAAATGCGTTACCTTGGTCCATTAGTCTTTGAAGATGAGGCGCAAGTGGTCGCATTCTCTACAGCAATTGATGGTTCTGGTGATGCGCTAATCTCTTCATTGCCTCTCTGTCCCCGTCCCAAGAGGGGCTCTCAGGCTCTCAGCACCACTTGCGCTCCCTTCAAGAGTCCCGCAGGTAGCAGTCCCCCGACACCTGCTTGGACAAAGAAGAACGCAGCGCCTGAGTTGTTCACTTTGACCTGGATTCGTAGAGCAGGTCTTCATTACTCCTTCATGAGAAGATCCCACCTGGTGATGAAGTAAAATCACAAGCACTCATGGACCCCAGATTGATCTCATGACTGCTAGACCCACTGTCGTATGCCATAGGTGTGTCGTAATGAGACAAACAGCAGGTGTACGGCTGAGGGCCCAAGCACCAACTATCATTGTTGATTGCATTGATCCCCAATCATTGCAACTGCCCAAATTACACATCCAAACGCTCTCAAACTCACAGCCTCCAAATCCACCTGCGTGCACTGCACCCTCTCTCATGTTGAAGTTGCCTCTAGTGGACCCCATTCGCACCAGCTGCAAACCTTCAACTTTTCCCATTGGCAGCTCTTCAACCCCCCGATCCAGGTTACCCAGACGACGGGGTCTCTACACCCTTCTTGAACCCTCTTGAGTCTTGAGTATACTTTCTGCCAGATGGCGCTCCAAATCCTTCTGTTGATCCGTGGTGAAAACGATGCCGGCCTGCGCAATGGCTTTGAGCGTCTCGAGGTCAGCTATAGAGGCAAGATGGGACATCATGTCGGCAGTGCCAAGTGGAACCTGCCTTTGCACCAGTGGTCAATTTTGCGCAGATGGTTCGCCGCTGGCCAAACACAAGCCGATGAAGATTCAAGAAGTGCAAGAGCCTCATGCGTGACCGCGACAAAGTCAGTGGAGGTTGGAAGTTGTCGGGTCACGTAGAGATATAGACCGCTACCTGTGCAAAACAGTGTTCCAGTGTTCCCTCTCTAGGGTGGAGGGAGGGTCTAGATAGAATGAGTGAACCTTGCCTGGGATTTCTAGAAAGTCTCATGCTCATGTTTGGTACACGAAGCCGGGCTTTTCTGCGAACCAAACGAACAACGCGCGCGTTTGATAAGAATTCTCACAAACTTGTGGGACACAAGGCTGCGTGATCTTGGAAAGACCGCATGCCAGGAGCGCAAGGAGCATCCAGACACAGGGTGCCAGATATCAGACGCAAGAAACTCTAGTCTTAAAGCCAGCAAGCCAGCAGAGCAAAGCAGTGCTGAAAGGCCTCACGATCAATCGTGGTCTTCAGTTTTCAATTCTATCAGGTCGAGAGTCTGCTAACAACCTTACGCACGGAGATGTGGCAGTGCTTCCGCACGGGTGGCAAAGAGTAGTTAGCGTCAGCTTTGCCCATCAGCTTTGCCGGCCCATGGAATCCGGTTGGGGTTCCTTTACGTGTCCCTACCAGATGCTTCCCACGCCGAAGAAATCGACAAGAAACCAGGCAGTATCTTGACTGCCCTATGAGCCATCTTCGGTCAGGCGGCGCTCCTTAAGATGTGGTCCACGATATCCGCTCCCCTCGAAAGCGCGAGAACTCTGTACAAGTCTTTCTGGTTTTGGTTCGACTGCTGGTGGTTGCAAAGTTTGTGCAAAGGGCCTGAAACTTGCTTCATGAATTCCCTCGGCCACGGATCTTGCAAGAAGTGCTCCAGCCCGATCATCCATCGTTGAAAGACGACGTCCTTTTACCAAATGGACCGTCCAATACATCAATACCTGGACCCAACAATTCGACGAGGCGATTCAGGACTCCGCCACCGAGATCATAAAACTCCTCCAAGCCTCCGGAGCCACTGAAGCCCAACTCCAAGAAGCTGCAGTCCGCTATGGCATCCCGATGCTCAAGGTCCCTAAGATCAACCTTCGCAGCCTGCAGCAACTGGTGGCCATTGGGGCCGCCATGGCTTGTTGACTTGCATTACCCAGCAGCCGAGGACCCACCCACACCCTGCTTCACCAAATCCGCACACTACACAAAGCATGGGCCCACATCCAACACCATGCCAACTACATTGAACGCGCTGAAGCCATCTATGCCGTAGGATTACTCCATTTGACTGCCTTATTCTACTTCCCTTCACACACTTTCCACTCCAAACAATGGCGTTCCCGCTTTCAGCAACTCCGGATCCACCCAGACAACTACACCTTTTCCCAATTCCTTGCTCCCAACTCGGTCTACGTCAAACTCTATTTCAACTCCCACGACACGCAACGATGCTATCACCAGCACGGACATTGTTATGTGGGCTCCACCGCCATCGGCGTCCCAGAGGGAACACAATCGCCGAGCCAAACTCAAGCAATTATCCAAGAACACACCCATCTCAGCTGAACTCTCCCTTCGCTACTGGCATGCTACCAACACCATTACCCACTTTTACACCGTTCACATTGCTACATACCCCGACTATATGACCAGGCCTGGATCCATGAGCGCCTCTATATCTTTCAATGGCAACCCGCTCAACTGGCCCTACATTTCCCAGCACTTGTCACTCAAAGCTGAAGGCTGGCAATTCAGCAGACACCGAGCACACTTCTTTCCACGGCCAGCCAATCACTACAGACTGTTTCGACGACTACGCCGACGTTCACACTCGACCAACCAGCCCATCTCACAGTTCTCCGGGATCTCACAAAACATACACACGCATCCTTCGACGCCGCCCGATACTTACGCTCCGGCAAATACACCGACCTTGAGGTCTATGCCATCCGCCGTATGGCCACCAGCCTTGAAGAACCAGGACGTAGCCGAGCTATTCACCTTCTCAACCAAGCATTGAGTTTCCGCAATCTCACCTTCTTAACCAAGCATTGAGTTTCCGCAATCTCACCCCACCCGAGAGCAATCTCCCCTTGACCTTCCTTTCCTGGCCCACACCAGTTTCCAAGCCGACCTTCAACGATGGCTAGCCAAGCTTCTCAATCACCACAAACACTTCGCCATTCCCCTCCATCTTCCCACATGTCGTGTGCGCGAAGCAGCCCATCCCACTCTACGCAGTCGCCTCCACAATCACCGTCGATGGGAAGACCTCATTGGGAATCCCCCTCAAGTGGACCAGCTCCCGTGTGGTTGCAATCACCTTCGCAACCTCCTCCTATCGGACCATGCTGGCCCTCCAGATGAACATTTGATAGTCACTCTGAGGCAGACCTACAGCTTCCCGCTCATCTCCGCCGCTTTTGGAACGCCAACATGAACAGCGCGTTCTTCCCTACAAAGCAACGCTACTGCGACACCTTTCGGCGTAGTCTTATCAAATGGCTACGACATCACGGACTTCCCACCACCCTGTCCTACCATGCTGACTCTTTTCTCACCACACATTGGAACAATCGCCAGCTACACCTACAACACGAGGATCGTTTCACTGCCAGGTCCATCAAGCAACTGCAGGAATTTTTGGGCGATAAAGTCGTCCTCCATCATGCCGATTACAACATCTCCGCATTTTCTGCCCCAAGATTTACTTTCGTGGCTGTTTGGCCACATGGCAATCACCAGAACTTTTCCAACCACTGCCAGATGATACCGATCAGACCATCTCCAACATCATACAACAGACCTTCCCCGCACACTTGCGCAAGAAGTACAAATGGGGCTTCACCACCAAATTCAACATGCCATATGGAGTGGTTCACCTGAAGGCCAAGAAACAATGGAAGAAAGGCCGCACAATCATATCCTACTTCAAGTCCTACTACGGGCCACTACTGCGCGTCACATCCAACGTCCTCAACACTATGATCCACCGGCTCCTACCTCAATCGCCCGGACAGCTCTCGATCCCACAATTATGGCGCCACTTCCACGACTACCTCCAAGACAACCCAGACTCCGTGGACCTCTACGCCGTCAACGACGACCTGGTGGGATTCTTCAACTCCGTCCCTCAAGACCGCCTGGTTCAAGCTGTTCAAAGCTTGGTGAACCGTTGGCAACACACTTTCGCCACCCCTACCATCACCGTTGACACCCACATCACCGGCGATCCAATACAACTCGCCCACATCGGCCGCCATCGCCGCAAACATCCCACGCAACGCACATTGGACACAAGCGACATTACGACTATTGTAGCACTAGCACTTGATTCGTGCATTTTTAAGGCATGGAATCTATATTTCCTGCAGGTCCGTGGAGCCGGGATTGGCTCCCAGCTCCCGCCTGCGCTGTGCAATGTCGCTATCACCCTCATTGAGCACTCATGGCATCAACTTCACCATTCCCTGACGGACCACACCGAGATTCATTTTGTCTACTACCGCTACGTTGGCAACTGCTTTATCGCTTTCAACCGCACCTTTCTCAAGCACCTCGCCATCCAAACATTCACCCAGACTCCTACGGCAACCCAGTGGAGCTTGAACCAGTGGAGGACATGCACCTACTGGGCTTTGATGTCGATCGACCTTCACCAACGGACTATCACTTACATACCACCTGATGCTCCATGGAAAATTTGCGATCACGCTTCAGCTGGTTCTACACGTCTACGACTTTCAGGTTTACATTCCAGAGCACATCTCATCCGCAAGTACACCTACCCGTCCTTGGCTGTCGAGCGAGCGCTCGCTCAACTAGCAGACCTCTACGTCCAAAAAGGACATGATCTTCGCAGCTGTCGCCAAGCGCTACGAAAAAGCCTGCGCTTCGAGCCCCCTTCCCCAAAGGGTCTGTTCAACCTTCCCCATACAGAGTGCGCCGATTACGGCCCTCTGTGTGTGTCAACGCCTGTTTCCAAAAATTTCATTCTCTCCTTTCACGATTGTTTCAATCTTTAGGCTTTTCGATATCTGTCCACACAAGACTCTACTTTACCGCAGCAGGGGACACGGCGCCAGATTGCAGACCGTGTCTAACAAAGCTATGCAATCTGGTGGGATATCCAGCTTGGCCAGCTGGACGTACCTGCGCATTTTAAAAGGCTTTGGCAGCTTTGTCCGTTTCACCCATGTTCAACAATACAAGTGAAGCCGACCCTTTCACCATTCGGTTTGCAAGTCAAGGTCTACAATGCAGCTGGTAATGTAATCGTCTAAAGTGGGACTTCGTACTGGTACTAGCTCTTGCGAGCAACAATCTAAGTGAAGCCCTTGGAATCACAGGGAATCTTTTGATTTCTTTCTGCTTTGTTCTCTGCAGCAGGGGCCACGCGGCCATCACGCAAACGCATGCCAACGAAGCTATACGCGATGGTGGGAGACAGGTCTGATCAAGCTGGTGTACTTGCAAACGATGATGTTGATAGCTACGACCCACTCTACTTTCAGGCTGTTTAGGTGGAGGTAGGTCGGCAGACTCTGCACGCTTTCGTCGTTCTTGTCGACCGCTCGATTCTCTCGTCCTGCGTGTTTTCTTGGAGGTCTCATGGTCAGAACGCACTTACATATACTCCCTTGGGCTGGCGTGTGGCAAGCCGCAAGTCGTGTCAGCACGCATTTCCCAAGTGTGTGTTTTTTCTTCTGGGTTTCCTGGACGGGCATTTCCGTTTTGCAATTTTGGCCTTGACAGCCAGCGCACAAAATTGTTTTCTTGTCAAACACGGGTATACTATATATATCCACACCCGCAAAAATACCAACGCTTCAGAGGACACGTGAAACACATACTGTACAAATCAGATAGGGGAAACCTGCCCGCTTTTGGCTTCAGTCACGGCCCCAGTCTTTTGGTGGCTTCTGCTTTCTCAAGTGGACTCACGCCAAATCTTTTTCCAACCTTCCAGTTTGCTTACTGCCCCCACACTACCGAGGGGACAGCGCCACAGGCCACAGCAGTTTTCCTAATCCTTTTCCGGAAAGAATCCTCAGCTGGCTGGCAAGGATGGTTCCTTAAAAGGTCAACAGTGTAATTTTTGCGTATCTGGGCGCAGCGTGCCATGCCTATGTGACGCTCTCTCCTGTGTTGTAAATGCGCCCTAGGTGTTTGCGGAAAATGCGCCCGATTGACGCGCTAGCATTTTCTGGTGTCACAAGCGTTGTTGCTTGTTTCATTTTTAACGTTCTCCTGAAGGGTTCAACTTTTGTAGCTACAAGAGCCCACCCGGTGGCTGTTGCAAAAGACTATGACTATATATATATATATATAAACACGAAAGCCAGCCGGTAGGCTGGGCTGAGGTAGGTCAGCGAACGCAGTGAGTAAAGGGGGTGTGGGGGGGGTGGTCGCGCGGTGGCCACTTTTGGAGAGGTGAGCCCAGAACCTGGTGGGGGAGAGCGTCAAAAAGAGGCCGTCCACTTGTTAGCGAAAATGGGTGGTTTTTTGGGGTGATGCCGGTGATGTAATTGACGGCCCGTAGTGCATCATCAGCATCATGAGGGGCTCAGGAGGTTATGTAAATTGTTTTCAGTAGGGGTGGGAGTTCACGTCGATGAGAGGGAAGGGAAGACCAGGGGAGGTGAAAAGCGTATACTTGGGAGCAGGACAGAGCACAGATTTGCAGTGGCGGGCAAGCGTTGGAGGCGGAAGGATTTGAGTTGCTTAGGGGTGCCCTTTTTGTTTGTGGCAAGGTCTAGTTGGTGGACTCAATAGGGCGCCCATATGGGGAATATGTAAGCACGAAAGCGCTGAACTCACTTGAAGCATAGATCAACACACCATTCGGAATACCAGAAATAAGAAAACCCGCGCAAATTGTTACAAACAAACGCGGGTTTTAGAGACCTCTTGGGGCCTATACTTACGCCGGCAAACGCGCCGCACTTCCTTAGGGGTGCCCTTTTTCACCTCCAAATCGCGCCTGAACCAGGACGAAAAAGGGCACCCCCCCCCAACCTATGCTGGTGTGAAAACTTAGCATGGCCCCTGCACTAGATGACACGCACACATGTAAAGCAGAGAACAGTATCTGTTCTTATCAGTGTGACATCGATGAACCTGATGTGTATAGTGGCTCGAAACCAGCGTGAAAGAAGGGGCGCGTTTTCTTGACATGGTAGCGGAGCCCTGATCTTTGGATTTGGGCGACGATGCTACCCAGGTCACTCGCCATGGTGGTGTTTCTGGAGCACTTCATGTTTGGATTCCTTGGGACGCACCTCGAGTCCCTTGGATTGGCCCGAAAGATGATGACTGAAGGCTCCGCGAGGTCCAATTCGAACACGTTGACCTGGTTAATTGGCTTCGTGCCACTATGGGTTTGAGGCCCTGACAACAGATGATCTTCGTGGAAATGATGGGTTCGAGTTGCATGGGCCAGGAGTGGCAAGGTTCGAGGCCTTGGTCATGAACAGATGCATGCAGTTTGAAGTTCTGAAGGTCGATGACCATGTGAAGGAAAGCCCAATGTGCTATGAGATGGAGGAGAACATGACAGAGACGCCTGAGGTGACCCTGGCTAAGTTCGACTATGCCCGTAATCCCTATGCCCGTGATGGCTTTGGTTTCCTGGTTCCCGTGGACAAGGACATGAAGCCGAATTTCACGATGGCCAAGCTGATCCAGGACTATGTGAAGCCGGTGGTTTACTGTGCCTGGAGATTGTCCAAAAGCTTCAAAGCTGGGTGTTTATACAGCTGGAGGTTGATTTTGGACGATGCAGCGGCTAGTTCACGAATGTTCAACAGTTCGAGCTACATGATCTTGCAACAGGAGTTTGAGCATCAATGCATTCAGTGGTTGAACATGTTGATGCAGATCGATTTTCTTTTCTGGTTCACAAGTTTTTGTGCAGTGATTTGGTCGAAGACAGGTTACACAGGACTTTGGTTGTCTTGGCTGCTGAGTCTGAGTGTGATTTGGACATCGAGCCACTTGAGCTGGCGTGTGAGAAAGGAAAAGAAATCAAGATTCGACAAGACGAAGGACGCAAGATGTCGTTGCAAGTTGAAGCGGCAGGTTCAAGTCCTGTTGTTTGCAAGTTTCATGATGGAGTGTCATGGAATGAAAGGCCGTGGTCAGTCAGGAGCTGTGACAGATGGTGAGTTTTTGGATCGAATGACTCAACTCGCTGAATCGGCAGCAAGTGCAGCAAGAGCTGCAGAGACAGCAATCGGTTTGCTGTCATCGGCAACGAGCAGTTCAGCAGGTGCAGCAGGAGCTTCAAGCAGCACATCCAGTGCAATGCAAGCTGGGTTGACGGCTGCAAGTCGAGTTCTCAGAAATCCGGATGTGTTTGATGGCACAGATCCTCATGGTTTCGTGTCGTGGAAGTTCATTTTCACGAGTTGGCTGACTTTTGCAGAGCCAAAATTCCAGCAGATGCTTGACAAAGTTGAAGCTTTAGATACGCTGCCTGCAATGTCTGAATATTCCGAAGACGAACAACAATGTTCATCAAAGCTGTTCGCCATTTTGACAAGCTACCTACGT
>CAXAMN010028939.1:424183-438388 GCA_963970005.1 Durusdinium trenchii | reverse complement strand
TATGCTCAGATTCGAGAAGCATTGTTGTCCCACGAGCAGGTGAGCAAAACATGGTCACAAGAGACGATCATGAAGCCATTGACTTTAATGGAAATTGATCGGATTGAAGAGAAAGGCAAGGGCAAAGGCACATACAAAGGAAAGTACAAAGGTGGTCGTTCATGGTGGCAGAACATTCCCTTTGGAGGTCGTGGCAACCCAAAAGGAAAAGGTCGTGGCAATGGACGTGGAGGCAAAGCGAAAGGCAAGAACAAAGGCAAGTCTTTCAACAAAGGCAAGACAAAGAACAAAGGCAAAGCTGGACGAAAGAAAGGTGGTCAGACAGACGTCAATCAATGCAGAATCTGTTTTGCATATGGACATTGGAGCAGAGACTGTCCCAACAGAATGGTTCAGCAGATTGAGAATTTGCACAGTACACCCAATGTTCAACAGCAGCTGCAACAACAACAACAGCAGCAGAGACAGATTTCTAGGTCGACAGCAACAGCAGTGATGAGCATGCCTTCCGGTTCAGCTGGTTCAAATGCTTCAACACTGAATACAGCTGTGCGTCGAATTTTCCATATTGGACCGCCATCTTCCCTAGCTGGAAGTGATGTGAGCACGATCAGAGGAAGTGGTTGATGACTCCCAAGCTGGAGATTGCAGAAGCACTATAATTTTGGACAGTGGTTCAGATGTTTCGCTTTTGCCTGTCAGCTTTAGTAGTGACACTTTGAGCAACAGCGCCGTTCGATTGCAAGATTGCCAAGGTACAAGCCTTTCGACCATAGGTCAGCAGCATGCCACCCTCATCGTGCATGACAGCATGTCAGGTGAAGAGGTAGAGCTACGCCTACGCCACAACTTCCTCGTAGGCAATGTTCGAAATTGCATCCTTTCGCTAGGAGAGCTGTATAAGAGTGGTTGGGTTGTTGAGCCAGAGCATGGTAGGCCGGTGTTGTGCTCGCCCGACCGACAGGTTCGAGTGCCAGTCTTTTTCCAGCGGAACTCGTTTGCCATTGAGGCCACTGTTTGCCGGGTGACGGAGCTCGGTAAGGTGCAAGATGCCTGTGAAGTCAGGGCAGTGATTCGATTGAGCCCCTGTTTCGTGTCCGACCGCAGGTATGGTGTTTGGGATGTTGAGAACAACCATCCGTTCATGAAGAGCTTAGGAAGTGCCTTCGTAGACCCAAGAGCAGTTTGGTCCGCCAATTTTGCTTTTCGCACCACGTTGATCCAGCATGTTTCGGAGGCAGATGAAGGTTGGCAGGTGGTTGAACTCTCCCAAAACTACCTTGAGCAGGAAGATCCGTTCGGCCGCATTGTTGAGGTACCATCAGGTGAGCAGTGCATCATCCTGACGATCTTAGCTGATCGTGAAGAGACTTTGGCTTCGTTCGGTTCGTTGATAGGTGGTGAAGAGATGTTGGCCCCAGAAGCTGAACTTGCAGTTGAAAAAACACCAGAAAGTTCAGGTTCCAAGCCCGGTGGTGATGGCATGGAAATTGAAGGAAACCCTGTAGAGGGACATGAAGAGGCTGAAGATGAGGAGGTCATGGGCCAAGACATCCCGGAGTTTCCAATACTCGCGCCTGCATTTTCGACAGCCGATCGTGAAGAGACCCTGTTCATAGGTGAGATGCAGTTGACTGAAAATTCCAGTGTCAAGCAACTTCGTGACGCAGCTAAGTATCTTAGGCTAAGCAGCTCAGGTTCCAAGAGCAAGCTTTTCAACCGCATTCGTGATTCATATGAGACCTCATTGAAGCGCAGAGCTCTTGAAGTTGCTCGCCAAGATTATGCCAAGCTCCATCCGGAGCCTCGTTTCGTTGACGCCCCAGTTCAACCGAGTGAACGAGAACGAAAGCTGCATGAAGTGACACATCTTCCTTCCAAGAGATGGTGCGCATTTTGTGTCATGGGCAAGAGTCGTGCCAATTTGAAGTATGCCAGTGACCTGCAGAGATAGCAAGCAGATCCAATCCAACGGTGCAGGTTGACATCTTCTTCCAGACTGCTGGCAATTGTTTGCTTTTGTGTGTGGACACATGGAGCAAGTATGTGAGTGTTCACCCCTTGCGCAACAGAATCAGTGGAGTGATTGGAGAAAAGATTGCAGAATTTCTGGCGACTCTTGGACACCTAGACACGGTGGAGCTAGCTTTTGACAATGAGCCAGTCCTCGCTGCCGGAGCAAAGATGACGAAGTTGATCCGCTCGAATAATGGTCTGCATACCATTTTGTCAGCGGGGAAATTTTACGACAAGTCAAGAACTTCTTTGGTAGAGCGCACAATCCAGACGGTTCGTGCACAAGGCAAGACATTGCTGTCGCACATTGAGGACAGAGCCAAGATTTCCTTCGGTGAAACTAGCGTGCTGCATTCTTGGGCATTGATGCATGCAAGTTGGTTGCTTAACAGATACCATGTGTCGAGCAGCACCGGTGTGACAGCATACATGTCTGTGAAAGGAAGACCCTACAGGGGAAGAGTTTGTTGCTTTGGTGAGTTGGTGCATGGCCTTGATCCACTACAGGCCAAGTATCGATCTCAGTGGCGCCCAGGTGCATGGTTGGGGAAAGATGGACAAGATCATGATTTGGTTCTTGTTGGTCGCAACGAAGTTGTCAGATGCAAAGCTGTTCGTAAGACAGGTGAGCACTGGGATGGTGAGCTTTTGTGCAGTGCAAACATTGGTCCGTGGGATTTGAATAGAGGAGTGCACACCAAGCTGGATGCACAACCATTGAAGAGTCCAGTTCCAGAGTTGTTGAGTGATGCACCAGAGAAGGGTAGAAAGACCAGAAAGGACAAGCCACCAGCCGATCCTGATGCAGATGAAGTTGCAAAGTATGCAAGAGAACATCCAGAAGAAGATGTTGACATTGAGGACCACAGGACAGCTGAGCAAGGCGGGGCATCCACAGATGAGGTTGAGCCTGTGACAGAGACCATGCATGAAGATCAATCTGAGCAAAGCCCAAAGCGACAGTTGGAAGAGAGTGAGCTTCCACCAGCTCACCGTGGTCGATTTGATCACGCACACCAAAAGAAGAAAGGAAATGATGAGGCTGATGTTCCTGCGAAGTTTGTCCGCTTTGATCCAGATACACCAGTTGTTGAACCAAGTTCAAAAGCTGCAAGGACATCATCAAGCTCATCCAGCATGGAGAACCGAGGTCAAGAGCCCCAGGTGAGACAAGTGGTAGAAGAAGTTGAGCTCTATGTGGAAGATGAGCCTGACCTTGAAGCTGGAGAAGAAGAAGTGGAAGCCTATGATTGGCAAGATCAGGAAACAGTCGCATCAGGTGAGACGCTCAGTGAAGACGAGATGAGGCAAAGAGGTTTCTATGATGAGGGCAAAGGAGCTCCAAACGTCAGTTTTGAGGAACTTCAGATTCTGGACCAACAGGCAATGCTGAATGAAGTAGCAAGGTTGGATGACCTATCGGTGATTGCAAACCTTGAACCAACAGATGATGTGGAAGCAGCATTGAAATTGGACACACGTGTGGTGTTTGATTGGAGGTTCAGAGAAGGATGTTGGGTGCGCAGAGCAAGGCTTGTTGCTCGCGAATTCCGCAGTGGTGCAGCATCGACAGCTGACACCTTTAGCCCAACAAGTCCATTGGTGTTTGTGAAGCTTTTGCTCTCCCTGGCAGTGACAATGAATTTACTGGTCTCAGTGATGGATGTCAGTGACGTTTTCTGCAAGTGGTGCAGAAAGATCTGGTGATCATTGAGGTGCCGAGATGGATTAGGGACATCCTGCAAAGGCCAGAGTTGACACACTGGAAGCTCACCCGGTGTTTGCCAGGACAACGCAATGCAGCATTAGAGTGGCGCAAGCATTTTGGAACATTGTGCAATGAGTTCAAATTCCATTCCTTTCAAGGTGGGACATTGTACCGACATGAAAGCGGCAACCAGTTTCTGTCAGTCCACATTGATGACATCATTTTGGTGGCCAATGAAGAAGCACATGAAGCTTTCTTCGATCATTTTGGCAAGATCTTGAAGTTGAAGATTGAAGGACCGTTTGGACTGGAGAAGCCAGGTACATTGTTTTACTTGAAGAGACAGATTTCTTTCGACGAAGATGGATTGGAAGTTGCAACCAGTTCCAAGTACATTCCAAAGCTGGTGACATTGCTCAAGCTGCAAGACAGGCGGGGAAGAAGTGTACCCTCGCACGCCTCACTAGACTTGTTCGATTCCAAGAATGTGAACAAGGAAGAAATTCTTGAAGCTCCTGAAGCTCAGACATTTCGATCCGCTTTGGGAGTATGCCTCTACATCAGCCAGGAGAGGTTGGACATTCAACATGCTGTTCGCCTTTTGTCCTCTTACATGATGAACCCTACAAAGACGGCAATGGCTGCAGTAAAGAAGTTGACTGGATATCTCCAGAACACTGCCGACATGAGTCTCAGATTTGAACGTGCAGAAGCATACAATACAGTGTTCAATCGTTGGAAACATCTAGATCCAGACTGCAAAGCAAGCCGCAAAAGCACACAACATTGAGTTGTTCAGTGACTCGGATTGGGCAAGTTCTAAGAGCACAAGAAGAAGCACCAGTTCGGGCCTGATTTTCCATAATGGGCATTGCGTCCATTCCCACAGCAGAGGTCAACTTTCAGTTGCATTGTCTAGCATGGAGGCTGAGATTTTAGCAGCAACTGGACTTTTGGCCGAAGGGATTGCAGTGAAGCAACCACTCCAGTTCTTGCTTGGATGCAAACCACAGTTAGGTGGAGATTCCAACATCGAGATGAAGTTGTTTTTGGATTCCACAAGTGCCCAGGCATTCTTCCAACGCCTTGGTCCTGGACGTGCAAAGCATCTATGCACGCGAATCCTATGGGGCCAAGAGGCCATGAGACGTGGTTGGTTTAAGATTGGAAGGATAGCCACAAGAGACAACCCTGCAGATTTGAATACCAAAGCACTTAGCAAGGAGAGACGAGAGTACTTGTGCAAGATGATTGGTCTTTCCAGTGCAAGCTTTGGAGGTGATTTCCATCAACATGTGAACATTCGACGCATTGTGCAGTTGATGGTAACAGCAGGACTGTTGAAGGGATGCCAAGAGAACACGGATGACACCTGTGATGGGATGACGCAAGCAGTGAAGAACAACAGCAGGAGCATTTTGATCCTCTGTGTGATGATTGCAGTGCTGACATTTGTGCTCGCAGTTTTCATTTACAACATTCAGGTGATGCGGGTTCAGTTGGCAAATTCCAGAGAAGCATATGACCGACTTCGTGCCAGCATTCGATGGGGCAGGAGTGTTGTCAGGTCTGTGGAAGAAAACACTGCAACTTCCCAACCTGACGATAGTGGTGAATCCCATGAAGAGAGTGATGAGAGATCCCATTTTGCCGGAAGAGATGTGACCGATTTGGGTGATGGGTATTTTGCAATGAGAGATACAGCAACAAGAGGAGATACACCCAGACCGATTTCGCATGGAGGTGAAGAAACAATATGGGAGTATGATGAGGATGACCGTGACTCCTGGTCCCATGCAATGGCAAAAGGTTTCCAGAAAGGTGGATCAAGTCGATGGAACACCTATGAGGAACAAGAAGAAGACACAGAGGCAGAACCCCGAAGGAGGAGGATTCGAGAAGAGGCGCATCATGAGATGGTGAACCCAGAAGATGATCATGAGCAAGATGCAATTGATCAAGAAGGTGAAGAACATGCGCAACCTTCAGGAATGTCAAGACCTGCACAGTCTTCGAGTTCGATGAGGTACAGGGCAACGACCGGCATGATTGCAGAAGCCCTGCGAATCCAGACTGAGCGTGTGAGAAGAGAGCGCACAGACAGGTCGCCAGATAGACCTGTGAGTGTAATGATCCCAGGATCAGAGTGCACAATGTACAAGTGGAACTTAGATGGCATTCCAGATGAGGTGCGTGTCGTTTGGCCTTGAGTCAGATCTGACGCTCATTTGTACAGCTGTAGCAGAACATTTGCAAGAGCTACAACAGATGCAGAATCCAGCCTATCATCGAGACATTCGGAAGATTAGGCACACTTACGACAATCTCCAAGATCTGTTGTTGCTATGCCAGAAGCAAGATCCACATGCATACATGGCTGCATCATATGTTTTCATGAAGTTTGAGGAGAGCGGAAGGTCTGATACCTTTTTCCATGACGATGAGCACACAGGTCATGGTACAGAAGTTGTTCGTGAAACAAGACCAACAAGCGCCATGCATGATGACCAACATGTTGCACGCAATGCTGGAGAGAATGAAGAAGCAGAATCTGAGCCACAGTCGATTCCCCGACTCCGTTCCCGTGGTTCAGAAATGAGTGATTTTGAGACCTGGAATGAAGCACAGATGATTTCTTCGAGCAGTGAATTCGAGTACAATCCAGGTGAAAGCTCGACGGCATTGCGGATTGTGTCTCCCGGAGAGATGAACCAAGAAGAAGAAGAAGCCGGTAGAGACCTAGGCGACGGTTGAGAATTTGGAATTTTAAGTTTGAAAAGTAGAACATGGCTAACTACGCCAAGTTCTAAGGCGGGGTGTGAAAACTTAGCATGGCCCCTGCACTAGATGACACGCACACATGTAAAGCAGAGAACAGTATCTGTTCTTATCAGTGCGAAACCAGCGTGAAAGAAGGGCCGCGTTTTCTTGACAGCTGGCTTTCGTCCCCTCCCTCTAAAGTATATTTACTTTTTAATTCTGCTTGTTTGCCTATGCCTTCCACTTGTCTCCTTTGCGATTTCACGTCTCCTTTCTTGATGGCTCCCGATTCTTACTTGGCCAGGTGGCATAGTTTAAGATTTGTTGGCATTGCACTGCAGTATTCTTAGGATGTAATTACGATGATCCCTTGGTGTTTACGCCTCCTGTAGCCATGTGCCGGCTATCTTATGTCATGAAAGAGGTTGGGCAACCCCCAGCACTTCCGTTTGTTTTGGTTCACACCGTGCTCTCATGCTGCATGCGTGCTTGGACTGTCACCACACAGCTGCGGGGTTCGCGTGGTGTGTTTCCACTTGCCTTTGTTCATGTTATCCCTGATTTCTTCCATGATTTCCAAAGTATCTGTGTCATTGTTTTTGTCGTGTCAGTGGCTTGAATTGAGAAGCTTGCAGTAAAGACCCGCCACATGAACCGAACACCCAAGGTGGCTCAGATCCATTTGTGAAGTGCATTGTTGATCTTTGTTGTGCATTAGGAGACTAGGCACGGAATACTAGAAAACTCCAACTATGTTTTCAGACTTGCATCATCTGGCCTGCAATGCAAGCAGCTTCGCCCCCAACAATATGCTGCATGTTGGCGTAGCCGCAACGCTGACACACCGGCGCAAAAGCATACTATGTAGCGCACATATCCAATGCCCATAGATCTGCAGCCTCACCAGCGTCCACAACAAGCCCAGCATCTCAGCAATGCCACCCAAGTATATAGAATGTACCTTATTAGGAACACAATATTTTGCAGGACATGTTGGGGTGCCTGCCTTTGAGCACCTTAATGCCACCCACGGTGAGGTTTCACAGCAATCTCGAGCATCCGATACCAATAGATGCTGGTGCGCCAGGTGGTTTTCAATGACAAGAATGTGTGGGCTAACCGGCAAAACCACCACCCAGCGTGCATTGCCTACGTGCCCTTGCCGCAAAAAATAGAACCTGTTTTGATGCCTGCAGCCAGCTTTCGCTTTTGTCAGAGGTTGCGGCATACCGCAAAGATTTGCTGCAACTGAGTGAGTTGAGGACTTGGATGATGATGAGAGTGCAAATGAGCCAGCCTGGGAAAGGTTCCTCCATGCTCAAGATGAAGAGAGGCCCTCCTGAAAAGACAATCTGATTCATTTTTGAGCTCAGTTTTGCTTTCATCATCTTACATCTATGGGTTCTGCAGCCTGCAATCTCATGCCGGCTTTGTAGCGCACCTGGCAGGACACTTCATTTCCAAGCAATTTGCCCAAATGTATCAGTCCAACCTGAGCTGAAGCCTTCAATCATCGACGAGCTTCAAGACGACTTGCGTAACTTGGAGCTTCAGCGCTCACTTGCCAGCTTTATTCTTTGCTCCGTGACGCTCAACGGGTGTTGTATCGTGCTGTAGACTTTAGATATATAGTCATTTTGAAGGTTGACCAACCGAGTGACAGCGTGACGGCATCCCTGCGGCTGGTTGATGCGCGTTAGGTACGGAGATGATGCAGAACTTGCAGCTATACCGGGGTAAAAAGGGAATGGACACCATGTTTGACCACAATGAGGACCTAGTTGTAATGAGTTCAACAAGGAATCCATTGCCATAACTCCTTGTTGTCCCAAGTTGTGTTCTTCTTGGGAGGAGCTGATGCAGCAGCTCCGAATATTCCTCGATATTCACGAGCTTTGGCGCCAGATTGATCCAGATGGGCCCACGGCACAAAGGCGGATGTAATCCATTGTTGCGGTACAAGAAACCTAACGAACACACAGAAGAGGTTTGAGATGAAAAAATCAAAAGAGAACAAATACTCAAAAAAACAAACACAAAAAGCAAACCTAGACTCAGCCCAAAACCAGAACTCAAAACCAAACACAAAAACACACTCAACTGAGACTCAAATAGCAGAAGGTTGAACAGAGGAAAAAACAAATCTGGACTCAGCAACAGAGGATTTGAGTCAGGATTTGAGTCTGGATTGTTCTTTTTTTTCTGAGGGAAAACGCAGGTTCCAGCCCACCCTAGCCCTAGCTAGCTGGCAATTTTGGTCCCTAGGCCCTAGACTCTAGACACCCTACGCCCTGATAGGCTCCTAGGCCCTGGCCCCTAGAGTGTGTGGAGCCTAGATGGTACATGTCTGGCTTCCCAGGATTGTCTCCTGCTTTGGGCCCACAACCCACCAAAAAGCAGCGGGTGAGTCAACACCAAACTCAAACTGGAACTCAAGCACTTGAAGCAAACACCAGACTAAGCAATTTATTCACACTGTTGGTTGTTTTTTTGTTTTTTCACCACATTGATGTGCGGTTTTTTTGTTTTAGTGCTGTATCCGCTCGGTCTTCCTCCTCCGCCTCCCGTCCTCCTTCCATCACTCACACACACAAGAGCATCACTCACAATACACACAAACCAACCACCACCAATCACCAACCACCAACCACCAACCACCAACCAACCACCAACCAACCACCACCAACCAACCACCACCCATCCGCCAACCACCAACCACCACCAACTACTACCAACCACCACCAACTACTACCAACCACCAACAACACACACACACACACTTAAGATGAGTGCTCCGCGGAGCTGCAGTTCAGAGATGCGCGGTGAGCATTAACACTTTAGAGTTAGCTACTGCAATACCAGTCTAGAGCGCTCAACCTGTAAAATGGCCCTGCGAGGAACGGAAAAAGTGAATGAGCCCGCCTAAACGGTATAGTTTAACTTCAAGCTTGAAAAATTGGCAGGTACGCAGCTGGACGTCTCCAACTGTATCACAGGTGACTGATGAGCGTCTTTGTTAGCACCGGTCTCATCAGCACCCCTGGTGCCCCCTGCTGGGAACTGTACAAGAAGTAGGTAAAGAAGATAGGTCTAGTGCCCCTGTAAACGGGGTTTGACACACACACACACACACTTCGAACTTGGGTTTTCAGTTAACTCAATTGCCACGATGGGAAGGAAGGTGAGGGAACGGAAAGGCGCATAAGTCCGCAAAACAGTATTGTTTAATCAATGTTTCACAGCAAGTGCAAGGTGAAGCGGCTGCACAGCGGCGGGAAACCTGTTTTTTGGGGTAGGTAGCATGAAGAACCATGGAATCAAACAAAGCAAATTAGACAGCGTGGTCAAAAGTTCAGGTTGCAGGTGCGTCGAAAGAGCGTCCTCTTTCGATATCCTAGTCTGAACCTGGAGCTTCGTTGGCTCACGCCAGGAACAGACCCGTGAGCCCCCTGCTTTGGATAGAAAATCTGGGTGGTGGTGGAAAAGTAAAACAGGTGGAAACCCTTAGAGCCAGGGTGTGACACACACAAAACGCCGTAATCGGCGCACAGAGCGAGCGGTGGAAAACGCGGATCTTTTTCTCAAAAACCGCCTGCACGCTTGCAGGTTATGCCCTTTTTGGGCGTAGAGGTTGACCAAAGCTTCAGCCGCAGCGGTGGCATTGTGAGGTGGAAAAGTGTAGGTGTAGATGTAGTGAAGTCTTGAAGCTAAGCCGGACAGAGCCAAGCGCTGGCTACCGGCGCTGGTGTGGTCCCTGATTTTCCAGGGTTGGGTGGGTTGTACGTAGGTGATGGTACGTTGCTGGAGGTCAATGTTGAAACCGAGGAGGTGGAAGTCTTCCACCGTCTCCAATTCGACGGGATCGCCGAAAAAGTTGTTGTGGATGAGGGTCTGGATGGCGTGATGTGACAGGAAGTGTTCATTGTGGACGATGAAACGGTTGTCGACATAGCGGTAGTAAGTGAAGTGGAGGGCAGTGTGTTGAAGGAGATTGTTGTGGAGTTGGTGCCAGGAATGCTCAATGAGGGTGATGGCAACGTTGCAAAGGGCAGGGGAGAGCTGGGAGCCAATCCCGCCCCCCGGATTTGCTTGTAAGTGTTGTTGCACGCCCGGAAAATGCAGGTGTCAAGCACGTAGGCCACAATGGTCGTGATGTCTGCGGTGTGGATGGTACGCTGTGTAGGGTGGCGTCGGTGGTGCCTGCCAATGTGGGAATGATGGAAAGGGTTGCCAGTGGCTCGAGTATCAACGGTCAGAGTATGGGTGTCGTTCAGGCGTTGTCATTGCTGAACAAGGGAGTGAACGGCGTCGATGAGGCGGTGCTGTGGAACTGAGTTGAAGAAGCCAACAAGATCGTCATTGGTGGCATGGAGGGGGATGTCGGGTGGTGTGTCAGTGAGGTAGCAGTGAAAGTGGGACCACAATTGTGGAATTGATAGTTGACCTGGATGCTGGGGGAGGAGGTGTTGCAGGATAATGTCTAGGGCTCGGCTGGCGGTGCGGAGAAGATTGCCACTGAGGGACTGAAAGTACGAGATGATGGTGCGGCCTTTCCTCCACTGTTTCTTCTCCTTGAGGTGAACGATGCCGTATGGGATCGTAAAATCTTTCCTGAAGCCCCATTTGTAACGTGTGCGAAGGCTGGGGGGGATGGTATGTGTCAGGTATTCGTGGATGTTGGACGGTTGGAGTGTTTGCGTAGGTGCAAAGAGTTCTGGTGACTGCCAAGTGGCGAGCGCCCCGGCGAAGTATTGGCGGGGACAGAAAATGCGTAGCTGTTGTAGTTCGTGGTCAGCATGGTGGAGGACGACTTGGTCGCCCAGAAATGACTGGAGTTGCCGGAGAAGGCGGGCTGTGAAGCGGGGTTGTTGTTTCAAATGGTCAGTGTGGAGCTTCCATTGGTGCTGGAGGAATGGCTCCAAGTGTTGTGTGAGTGAGGGTGGTAGGCCTTGAATACGCAGCCATTTGGTGAAAGCTGTTTGGAAGGTGAGGAAATATCTGGCTTTGCTGGGGTAAAAAGTGCTGTTCATATTGGCTGCCAAGAAGATGCGGAGGTGTTGTGGTAGTGCAAGTTGTTCAAGAGTGAGGATGTAATGGTTGTCGATTGTGGGTGTAGTGGGATCAAGTAGAATGGTTTGCAGGTGATCGCAAGCGCATGGCAAATCAGTGGAGGCCGGAGGGTTGTGCAGGGTGTCTTCCCAGGTGCGGTGATTGTGCAAATGGGCCCGGAGAGTCTTGTGGGCCGCTTCCTGCAGACGGTGAGTAGGGAGGTGGAGCGGGATAGCCAGGTGTTTGTGTTGCTGGATTGTGCTTTTGAGCCACTGCTCGCAGTGTCTGGGAAACTGATCGTGAGCTAGGAAAGGTATGGTGAGGGGGATGTTTGGCTTGGGTGGACTGAGGTTGCGGTACTTGAGGGCTTGATTGATGATATGGAGTGCTCTACTCCGGCCAGGTTCCTCCAAGTTGGATACCATTCTTCGGAGGGCGTAGACCTCCAGGTCAGTGTGTTTGCCGCTGCGCAGTTGCTTGGCTGCTTCAAAAGAGGATCGGGTGTGTTTGGTGAGATTGCGGAGGAGTGTGAGAGAGTGCAGTCGAGTGGAGGTGAAGAGATGTGGTTCGTGGATGGCATGTTGCCGTCTGCGGAGCTTCCGGAAAAGTCGCTTGTGGGTGGCCATACGGGAGTAAAAGTGAGCACGGTGCTTGGTGAACTGCCAACCTTGAGCTTTGAGCTTGAGGTGGTGGGATATGAAAGGCCAGTTGAGTGGCGGCATCCAGTTGGAAATGAGGTAATGTTCTTGGATCCAGGCCTGGTCGTAAGTGTCATGTGAGGAAAGTTGAATGGGTGTGAAGTGGTGGATGTTGTTGTGAGAATGCCAGTAGCATAGGGAGAGCTCCGCTGAAATGGGGATGTTGTTTTGCAATTGTTTGAGTTTTGCACGACGGTTGTGTTCCCTGTGCGGGATGCCGATGCCAGTGGAGCCGATGTAAAAGTGGCCATGTTGGTGGTAGCATCGTTGGGGGGTGGTAGTGTTGAAGTGGAGTTTGACATAGACTGCGTTGGAGGAGAGAAAATTGTGGTAATGATAAGTGTGAGGTTGGATGTGGAGGTGTTGAAGTCGTTGGCGCCATTGCTGGGAGCGTTGGGTGGATGAGGGGTAGCAAAAGAGAAGTGTGATGTGTATGAGGCCCACAGCAAAGAGGGCCTCTGCACGCTCGATGTATTGGCTGAAGTGGATGAGAGTAGAGAGTGCTTGGTGGAGACGGAAGAGTTGGTGGAGTGTGGTTGTATGCGGCTGGCTTTGGCTGTTCAGGGCTAGTCAGCACGCGATGGCAGCCCCCACGCTCACAATGTGTTGGAGGCTCTTGATCGAGAGTTTGTTCACTCGAATCAAGGGGAGGCCGTATCGGGTGGCGGCTTCTTTAAGCTGGTCTGTAGAAACTTTGCTGGTCTGGAGTAAACGCAAGATTTCCTGAGCCGCTTCTTGGACTTTAGGCTCGAAGGACTTCATCCATTGTTGGATGGATGGTGCGGTCCATGCTTCTGGGGCGTCGTCCTTGAGGGTGGGGTAGGACGGTTGAAGCACGTCCGGGAGCGCCGGTGGTTGGTGTGGTGGGGGAGGGGGTGCGGGGTTGGAGGGAGCGCTGGGACGGCTCGTGTCCTTCTTGGGCGTGAGCTCCAGTCCATGTGCCTGGAGTTTCTCTCGTGCTCGGGCAAGATCATCAGAGGTGGCCTTGAGCGCTCGGATGGCGGAGCCTTCGGCAACGGCGGGGGAGTGGGCTTGTAGTTGGTCGGTTAGCAATGTGATGAGAGGAGAGTGGAATGCGCGTGCTTGTGTAGTTTTGTTGGGGACAGTGGTGCCGGCTTTGGTGTGGATGGCCTCGGCGATAGCGTCCAAGTCCAGACACTTATCGCGAATCTCCGGGTAGTGAAAACTGACTCGGCAACACTCCTTGTAGGAATGAGCCCGCAAAACTTGCCGTGACTGAGTGTCCTGGCAGTGAAGTCCGCGGTCCCATGGTACGCCAGTAACCAAGGGAACACCTCAAAAGTCGGCAAGCCTGCGATCCCCACCCGTCGAGACCACTGTGTGGGTTGGACGTGACGGTGGAGTTGATGGCCGTGGACGGCGTTGGCGTCCCAGCAGGAGTCGGTGGAGTGCCAGGATTCTTGGATGGTTGGAGTTGGGAATGGAACTGTTGCAGGAGGTGCTGGTGGAGCCGAGTGGGTGGGACTGTGCTGGAAGGATTTCGGTTGTGGTGTAGTGGGTGATGCCGTTGGCAGTGGTGGTGGCGGCGGCGGTGGAAAGACTGAAGAGGTGGTTGCCGGCGGTGTGTGTGATGGTGGTGTGTGAGACAGGGGTGATGTCGAGGGCGATGGGTTGTAAGGGTGAGCCTGATGCTGTTGGTGCATGCGAATAGAGTGGCCCATGGGGCCATAGGCGGTTGTCGGTGTGTAGTGGGCGGTGTCTGCGTTCGAAGCGAGCTGTTGCTGATGCAGCAAGTAATGATTCCAATAATATTGCTGCCACTGGGCATCCATGATGAGCACCGGTGGAGGACGAAGATGATAGCGGGCAGCAGTCAGTTTGAGCAAGAAAGCTGAAGTAAAGAAATAAAGAAAGCTGAAGTAAAGAAACAAAGAAGCTTGCGATGCGTACGAAATTCAGCAAAAAGCTGTACAGGGAGAAAGGTCCCAAAGATGGCATCCACAGGACTGAAAC